>JAAGNO010000490.1:127175-198194 GCA_033439905.1 Ceryle rudis
TAGGTGAGATGATCTTTTTGTGATAAACCCTTCCAGCCTGAGTGGACATCACTGAAGGCAGTGTGGATTTCTGATGTAAATGTGGGGAGAAAAACCACAACTAGTAGTTGTTGCTCTTAATAATCATAGAACAGAAATCAATCCAAGTCTGGTGTTAAACCAGTAAAGATTTCCTAGGTTTACTGCTAAAATTTATTACAGTCTCATCTAATGTGCTTTAGCTCATTTTGGTCCCTTACAAAGATGTGGAGAGCAATCTGGTTTTGGGATTTCATCTTTGGCATCATGGGGGCTCTAGAAGCAGCAAGCTAACCAGGAGAGAGCTGCTTCCCTTGGTGAAGGGCTGTGGTGGATGACATTGTCTTGGTACCAATTCCTTTCAGTTTGCAAACATGTAAATTTTTCCTCACAGAGATGGGGAGCCTGGTATAAATCCTCTGTCGAGTTGTTGTTCCTCAGTTGCCTTTGTAGGAATAATCATTTGAGCATCTACAGTGATATTTGGAGAAGGGGATGTTCTTGCCTATTTTGGGTTCTGGGCATGTATTTTCCTCGCTGTTGGGGAGCAAGAGAGAAAATGACTGGTTTGGGCTGTGGGTTGTCGGGAAGAACAACAAAAAAAAAACATGTCTGCAAGGGGAAACAGATTGAAGGAGCAGCAAAAAAAAGCTGGGTATTGGTTGCTGTTAAATATGAATGTGTCAGAGAGCTGCTACACATTGAGAGAGATGATAGATGGTGATAAAACCAGTGACCTACCACAAAGCCTCAGTGATCCTGGCATGAAGAAAGTGAAGTTACTCTGTTACTGGAAGTGATCAATTTCTTTCCTCAGCTGCAAAGACAGTTCAGCCATCGCTCTGCAGCACTAGAGCAGTCCCTAGGCAAAAGCCGGAGTTGTGCCACGTGTGGTGCCCTGCACCTTTGAACAAGCTAATCACTCCCAAAATAGCCATTTGACCTTCACCATCTTAAAGCCCTATCATGAACCTCTTGAATGGCTGCGGAGCCACTTTCCCTATGATGAAACACTGAATAATTAAATCATAAGGGTTTGGATAAGTCTGATAGGAGTAGGGATTGATAAGCCTTCCTTTTCTCTTTTCTTCTTTTTTATTCTTTTAGCTGGGCAAAATGAAATTACAAAATTCACGTGAAAGGATTTTGTGGAAGCCAAAAGTGTAAGTCTAAAGAAGCAGTACAAAGGGATTAGACCTTTAGGAAGATTACTGTCTATTAAACATGATGATCTGGATGCAGCTTCCAGTTCTCAAGGTCCATAAATTGCTGCTTTCTGGAACCTCAGGGATGATGAGGGAAAGGGTCACCTTAAACTCCTTGCCGGTTCTTTGTCTAGATAACTGTTTGGTGTTGGAGAACAAGGTAAGGGAAAAACTGGGGTATTGGTTAAGTAAGCTGCAAAATTCTGACATTTCAGCAGTCTTCATCTGGTCTAAAATTAGTCCCGAGGCTCTTCGTTAATCCCTCGCCTCCCCACCAACATGCCCCTAGAATTCATGCATGCTTGTGGCTTCACACAACCCCAGCCCCCCAAAATCAGGCATTGGTGTGGAAGGGGAGAGGCTGAGTTAAATCAGTGGTGGTGCTGGTGGACCAGCACTTTCCATAGATGCTGGATAGTGCCAGCTGAGGAAGAAACATCTTGTGTGTCCTTCTGTCCCTCCAAAAGTTTGGTTGATGTCCTGGGCCACTGGAAGGGCTGTGGCATGCCAGGAAAGTGTCAGCAAGCCTCATTTTGGCATTTATACATGAGGAGTAAGCACAATCCTCCTACTATTCCAATATGCTGCTTTTGCCAAGAAAAATCATTTGTAACTCTTTCTTCCTGCTGTAGTGCTTCTCCAGCAGGCCTGGCTTACATTGCTTTAACCCCCTGAGTGCCAGCATGTGCTGTGAGGCAGAGCAGTGCCTTGTGCAAGTCTTGGCAAGTACTCCTACGTGTAAACCAGCTCTGAAGTAGACTGAAACGTTGTCTGGCAGTTAGCTTTTCTTTTTCATCAAGTCTGTTCCTTGGGGCTGCTGCTGCTTTTTTATGTTTTTATTCCATTCCTGGAGCTGTAGCAGAGAGGAGGAGGTGGAGGCTAGGGAGGAAGCGTGTTTTCTGAGAGCTGCTTACCTCCGTATGTGGAAAGAGAGGGAAAGCAGAGCTGGGAAATGGCTGGGTGGTTTGGACCTTGCTCTGGTGTGTTGTCCATCATGATGCTGAATAAACAGCACAGCAAGGCTGCCAGTGTGATGTGCTTTTAAAGCATTGCTCACCCACCAGTTCAAAAGCGGTTCTTCCTCTGTTCTCTCAATAAAGCCACAAAGAGCAGGAGATGCCTATGCTTTATATTATGTACACTTCAGCTCTCACGGTGTTGTGTGTACGTGCTTTTACCTTTGACCATCACTTGGAGAAGTTTGCAAGATGGGTTTAGTTGTGTGCGAAATGGACGTGCTGTTTGAAATGAGTATTTTTCTTCTCCCTCTAGTTGCTAGATGAATTTTAAGTTGATCACCACTCTGTGTCCTCTGAGCAGAAAAGCAGTTTCTGTTGTCCGTGTGTTGTTGGCTTTACAAGAGAGCATCACCTTTGCCCTTTTGTAGGAACTGGGCAGCTGCTTTGCTGTGTCCTTGATGAGAGATCTGGCAGTTCATGTTCCTCTACATAAGAAGTTGAAAAGGACAGTAGCTCATTTTGTCTATCTAGTATGGTTTGGTTCTTTTTCTAAAGGGAAAGAAGCAAATAATTATTATTTTTTTTTTAAATAACATTTTAATTATGTAGTAGTCTAACCTTTATGTTAATTGCCCCAGGCTTTTAATGAAGCAGTGTAAAATTAGTCCTGTGAGTCTTCATTAATCAAATATAGGAGCTGACGGTATAGTATTAAGATGCTGTGCTACCCCTGCTCCCCATGCAATGTTGACATTTGCTTATATTCGGAGTAGAAAGCAACTATTTTTTTGGTAGCTCATTAAAATAATTAGCTATGTTTGGCTTTTTTTTTTTAAATTTCTTTTCTTAAAAAATCCTTTTAATGAGGAAAGATGAAAACAGACAGGATGGAAAAGTCAAAAGAATCAAATTAAGATAGAAAAACTGACTGCTGGAGGCTTCCTTTGAACATAAAATTTATGTATGTTAATGGCAGCTGTTGGCAGGAACCTCTATACAGACACCTTGTTTGTTATTTGCGGAACTTAGAGCAGAAGCAAATAATTTCGGGGATCCTTGTTGTTTTGTTTTGCTTCATTTTATTTTCCAAAGGTGCTGTAAGACTTGTTCTGCCTCCTCTCTCGCCCAAAACCCCAGTTGCTTGCATTAGTGTTGTGCTAGTGCACGTAGACACTATTATACCGCCTGCTTATCAAGGTAAATCGGTTCTGATGTCATGCTTTGGTGGTAAAGCAGATCTCCCCTCTGCAGGCGGCTAGCACAGAGTCTGTGCTCTGTTGAGGTTTCAGTTAAGCTCTCAGAGCAGGATTTAAGAGGCATGTTGATCTTCTGTAAGTCCTGGGTTCGGGACAAAAGTGCTTAAACCCCCTCTTCTCGTATTAGAAGCAGCAACCCCAAATGCTCAGCCCTTTACTGGAGGTACTTGGGCTGTTTAGAAGGGGCTGAATCCTGGGGCTCTGGACCAGGATCACATCCACATCTGCACTCACTAGAGGGAGGGGTAGGAATCTGGTGTTATGGTTCCATCTCCACTTCAAAAGCATTTCAAGCAGTATTTTCTGGTCCGTCTGCTGCCTAAGTAGAAACTGCTGTCTGCTATAAAAGTGTTTCTGGGAAAGATGGCAATAGAGTATGATTTTGTGTTTAAGATGCTGGGGTAGCAGCTTTGAATTTCTATAGGGTAATTATCAAAGCCGCAGTTGGCTGACCACAGCCGAGGAAGAACCAGGATAATGATCCTTTCTGTGGAACTAAAGGCAACTGTCGGCCCCGTTGTGCTTGGCTCTGTATAAACATGCAGGAGACGGCTCCTCTCTGGAGAGTTTAACTGGCAACACTATTAATATGCCCTTTCAGTTGTTGAGATGATGGCTCTCATTTCAGAGTTCAGGGCTTAGTGGCAGGGTAGTATAGAGATGATTATGCCGCTGTTGCCCGTGTGTCTGTGCGTGTGCGCACACACATGCATATTTGCAGATGAAAAATGATGGTGGTCCGGTGGGGATATGGCCCTTGTCTGGGAATCAGGGAGCCTGCACTCAGTTCCTGTGTTTGCCATATGGTATTAGCAGGCCAGCTCTCCCTCTTCTTCCATTTTCCTCCCCTTGTGCTGCCTCTTCCACAGGCAGAGAGTGGAGATGAGGATATCCCTTTTTAATAAAAAAGCTTTTTAGCTATCAATTGGTGGATGGTTTTAAAATGAGCACCGTGAGTCCCACTGCTTAGGTAAAAAAAAAAAGTTCAGCTATTAGGTCAGCAAGGAAGTCTGACTTCCACCCCTGTGGGAAATGCCTCTTCTTCTCTTCCTTCTCCCTCTTTCTATGTTTGTTTCTTTGTTCTGTGTTTCCATGTTTCTATGTTTGTGTTCAGATAAATAGGATTTTGTTCCTGATCTGGTTTTGTGTGTGTTCCAGCACCTTTCTCATTACCGGGTTAACAGCGCCTCTATCCCAGTAAAGTCTTCCTGTTCCAGCTTTCTCCAGGGCTCCATAATTTTATTTTATTTTTTTTTCTTTCCCCCAATGTATTTTTCAGAAAAACATTAAAGCAGGGAACCCAGTGCTTTTACAGCTTGGGATGTAGGAACTATGAAGGTGAGGGAGCAGGAAAATAGCTCCATTTCCTATACTGAAATCCTTCTTATGAGGCTCAGTCACCCAAAATAGCTGCCTACAGAGGACTTGGGTCTTGTTTTATCCTCAGATTGTTTCACTTTCCATCTCTATGCAACCTCTAGTTTAAAACTTTCTTCATTCCCGACCGATGTCATTCTGTTCCCTTTCAGTCCTCCCGGAGTCCAGTATTGCAAACACAAACGATGGTGATGGAGTGTAATCTACATCATTTGTGATACTGAAAAAGAAAAAAAAAAAATCTGAATATTAGCCATGTGCAGCGGTGCTTTTATTTCAAAACCCATGCAGTAGGCAGACAAAATATGTTCCTGGTCAGATCTCCCCCAGGGTGCAGTGCTTGAGAGCTGGAGGCAGGAGAAACCCCCTCAAGAAAGCACGAAGGTCTGTGTGTGTTCATCTCCCACATGCCATGCTTGAAAGCTTTTCCTTGTAGAGCGTGTGATTTACATAAGGAGCAGTCATCATTCTTCACCACTGATCGTTCCTTATGTATATGCAAAACCTCACTGATGAGGAGTGTGGGATTATATTTCCGTTAATTACCATGTTCTTTCTGATCCTCTGGCCAGTCAGAGGAGATTTGTCGAGGGTTAGATCGCTGTCGAGCGAGAGGCTCTGCCTTGCATTTCTAAGCGCAGGACTAAGCTGCGAGCGGCGGTGCGCTGCTGCCGCGGCGCGGGTTCGGGGGGCTCAGCTGATGGACAGATTGCGTGCAGCCCTCTGACTGGGGGCCGGCTGCGGCGAGCCGTAATGGTCTGCAGCTCGTTGGCTTTGATTGACCCAACGCTGCGAGAGATTAAAATTAAGCGGTGAATATATGCAAGTTTACAATGAAACGGGCTCCCGGGTGTTGCGCACAAAGATGCAGAGAGGTAGATATGGATGAGGGGAGTGTGGTTTAAAGCACTGAAGACAAAGCCTGCAGCAATAGGCCTGCCTTCTAATCCCGTCGCTCACACTGAGTTGTTGTAAAATCCTTCGGCAGCACTTAATCTCTGAGCTTTAATTCTGTGTCTGTAGGGTGGGAGTGCAGATGCTTTATCCATACTTTTGTGAAGTGCTTAAAGATCAATAGAAACCAGTTCGAGGTATTATGGTTGTTAATGTAAATACTTGTTATATCACAATATCTCCAACATGTTTATTCCGGGGGATATATTTATCCATAAAATTCTGTTACATTTATATACAGCTCCAAGCACCCTGGAAGTACCTAGGTGTTGACAGAACAGCTGCAATCTTTTACTATGTTCAATAAATACAAATGGATATAAACAGTATCCATCTGTCAGGCTGAGTTAGGTGGTTTAAACATAAAGCTATTTTGTTCCTGTAATTGTATTTAGATCTGAGCTGATAGAGGGTTGATTTTTTTATTTTTTTGTTTGTTTGGGTTTTTTTTTTCTTTGCAGAGTGATAAGCTAAAAATTCCTTTGAATTGCTTTGGCTTCTGATTTATTACAATGAATTAAATAATAATCCATTCTCTCCCATTTCACCCTTTCTCCACAAAGAAGAAAGATGGAAAAAATACCTGCTGAGGCAATGAAGCATACCGCTTACAGTAACCCACCCTTCCCCTGCTCGTAAGCACCTAGGCCTGTGACCTCTGTGTTTACAAGATATTTATTGCTGCTTGCACTTCCCACTACTATAGAGCTATCACTTCAGTGCCTTGTAAAATTTGATTGCATTTAATAAATGTATTCAGTGTTATTGCTGAGCTTGGTGAAGAGCAAGTCTGACAATTTACCCTCGTTCTTTTCCTCACGTGCACAAACTCACCCACCTTCATAACCAGCATATTTTCTTACCTACATATATTATTGCTTATGTCGTATTGGAGGCAATTTTGGATGCATCTCAATTAGATCATTTCTCTAATTAAATAAGTGCTTGTGGTTGTAATGTGAGCATGTCTCTGAATACTGAGTAAGTGTGATTCACTGTGGGGATTTTTTTTTTTTTTTAATTTTTTTTCCCCAACTTCTGTGTGATGTTTGCTTCATAAAACTTAGCTTCTGATGTGAAGGCATCTCATTACCTTCCCCATCCTGACCTCTCAAGCTGATGTTAACCAGATGTGCTCAGCTCCTTCCTCTTCATAAACTTCCTGTGTGACAGCAGGGAAATCATTTGGTCTTATTGTATTAGTTGTCCATCTGTAAGAGAGTTACCATAGCCCTCACCTACTCCACGGAACTTTTGTGAAAAGCTTAGGTTATGAACACATGTGGAACTGTGTTTTGTGGTAGAGGAATGATTGAAAACCTGTGAGTGTTTTCTACCTCCTTCTCCTCACCAAGTACCTGAGCGTGGGGTGGAAGTGAAGCAGACATGGTGGTTTTTGAATTCTTTTTTCTGTGTCTGAGCATCTCTCCTTAAGGAAATGGTTTAACAACAGAAACTCCTCTTTGTGCATCTAAGAGAGTTTAGGCACCATGTCCTTGGTGTGGCCTCTTGTGGGTCTGTTCCTTGCCAAAGCAAAGTCTTCTCAACTATCCAGTTGATGCCAAAATTGTATGAGAAAAGGGTGTAAACGGCTTCACTGAGCTGCAGGAGGTGTGCAGTCATGCTTCTTTTACCCTAATTTTTAGCTTTATTTTGTAGGAAATATCTTCCCAAGTGTCTGAAGATGGGGGGCTGAGCTATCAGGAGTTTTGCTTCTTTAAGACTGATGGAAATGTCGTTGGTGTGGCTCGAGCATTTATGGGTACCCTGTAAACTCATGAGCTGTGACGTATGGGTTAATGTATCCCCTTGGATTGTAAGGAATCTGCAAATGACTGTAAAATCTCATGGGGGACTAAATATTTTTCATCCTACATATATAAAGAGGAGGAGGGCTTTTCTAATTGTCAGAAATGAGAAGTAAGTTAGTTCCTGGAAAGTCTTGGTTAAATAGAGGGAAAGAGATTCATGTCTCTTGTTTAATTTCCTTCCTTTAATCGCTTGTTTTGTAAATATCAAAGGCTTCATCATATTGCATCATGTTCTTGATTAATTATTACCACAACAAACAACTGAGCCCATCGAGGCCAGTGTATGCCCGTGGTGTAATTCGTTGGCTGTCTAGCTCAGCCTCTGGTGCGTAAATGGAGAAATGACTCGGTGACGGGCCCTTCTGGTGAGCTTCATTGTACCAGAGGTGTGAATCAGCCTCCGAGTCGTATGGGAGCCACATCTATCAGCAGAGCAACTTGATAATAAACTTATTTTCCTACCCAACCAGGTTAATTACTCTTGCATTTGAAGGAAGTTTTCATGAGTTCTTAGAAGTCAGGTGGTGCTGGTTGTAAGCAAATAATAGCTTGGGGTAGAGTCACTAAACAGTAAATATTGGTGGAGCAGAAGTCCAATGCTGTAAGTAGTGGTGGTTTTCCCCCTTTGCCAGATGTCATCTAAAAGATTCAGATTTCATTGCTGGGCCAAGTCAGTTGTTGCCTGCTTTGAAAAAAATCTTTCTCCTCAAAAGCACTGGAATGACTAAGAATGGGAAACAACTTCTGTGTGATGGTGCAGTGCAGCCTGTATTAAAGCCTGTCTTTCACGGACAGCTTTGATTCTAAGTCATTGCTTCAAACCATCTCCAAGGATTTCAGTATAGATCTGACAAATGTGTAATTGAAGACCATTGCTAAAATTTTCAAATGTGCCCGGGTTACACTTTCTCCACGGCCCTTAATAATCAGAATTCCATGGACTTTCTGACACACTTGAATGTGAAAATTTCAGAAGCACATTAGAAAACAGATTATAGGCTCTCTGAAATGCTCTATCCTAGCGACTGACCATCTCTTATTGGCTTTCTTGGAAACTTTTTGTGCTTTTAGAACACAAGAATTCCATTTGCTGCTTTGAAAGCTAGTGTTTGCCATTGCTGAAAAGCAATGGCAATTATTGTTACTGTCAGAATCACTTCGGGAAATGGAACTTTCCACAATGATAGAGGGAAGGTAGAAGATTAACTAACCGGTATCAGTTACAGCAAAATACCAAAACCAGAGATTGAAGGAAACAACCACATTTTTTTAAAATTCGTGTTTGTAGGTTAGGATATAAAATTCAATGAGCCTGAAATCCCAGTCTGTAGCAGATCTCTTCCTGGTGACAGCAGGAGGTTTTCACATAGATCATGGCCTTTATGTAGTAACTATGTTCTTATTATTTATTCAGAGCAATGCTGTCGTATTCAAAGGGAAAATTTGCTCCTTGTTTGACCAGCACCAATTCTTTCTTTTTTTCCTTCTTCTTTCCCCATCCATTTACTGCATCTCCTGCTCTTTTTGTGTTTTGCTTTGCTTTCCTTGTTAGACCTCCTGTCTGCTGCTGCTTCCCTGTCTGTCTTACCCTGAGGACATGTATCACAAGCCCTTCCCCATTTTGTTCACAATGTGAACTAATTCCAGTTAGTCCTGGAGGACACCTCTGTCTCTGCCTTAGAGGCAAGTATCTTAAAGCAGGACCAAAAGCCTGACAACCAGGTCCCTCTTAAGTGGCTTCATGGATGCTCTGGTGTTCAGAGCTGTGTGTCACCTCTGCAGTTTCCCTGGGGAGAATGAGGGGTTTGAGCCCTCCTCTCCTAAGCATACATCTCACTTTAAGCTGTTCTCAAGCTTTTCACATCTTTATTGTTCACATACTGCCTTTGATTATATTAAAAAAAAAAAAAAAAGGTCTGGTTTCTTTAAAGGCATAAAGAGAAGAGGAGTAGTAGATGGAGCCAGATGTTAATGTGAAGATGTGGAGGCTAGAGACAAAACAAAGCTGTCATGCTCTGGACTGTGCTGATTCATTTTGCACTTAAAGTAAATATTTCTGAGTATGCAAGAAACTGAACTCTTAGGTGCAAGACGATCTGTTGTAGCAATTAACTAAGTAGTGAGCAGTGAGCCCTTCCTAACCCTTTACCTGAGCTGTGTGGAGAGATTTTAGTGTTCGGGCACAGCAATCCAGTGTAAGCAGCAGTGATGGATAGCTGACAGCTGCCGTCTGCAGGGCTGCACCGTGCTGCTGCGGTAAAAGCTGGCAAGGGATGGTGAAAATATGCTGCCATTGTTTGTATGCAGCTGTGTAGAGTCTTTTCCTACACTTGAGACTGAAACCTGTTTAGCTGACACTGACCTTATTGAATAAACATTGATTCAAGAGAAAAATAGCCCACTTACATTTTGCCATTTGACACTGAACAGAAATGTACAGACATACTGTGACCTCTATCGAGGAGGCAGAGTGAGAGTTTTGTGATTCTTTTTTACTTCCAGTCTAAACTCTACTAGTAGGTGTGTATTTCCAGTGCACAACCCCCCCCTTCCCTTGCCCAAGCCTACTGCCCAGCTTTCATTTTGCCCTCTTTTTCCCTGTTAGTGAATATTGGGTTTTAGGACGTTTAAGACTGGCAGCACTAGAAAATTAAGTCGTCATTTTGTCTGCAAACCTGCCACTGTGTCCACAGGCACAGGGCAAGCTCCCTGACAGTGACTTCAGCCTCTGTCTCAGAGGATCTTACTGCTGTAGGTGTGAGAGGTAATTCACATTCAATGCCCGTCTCTCCCCGTTCTCTTGAGCTGCCAATTATACAGCATTGTGTCAAGTTAGATCTGGGGGTATGTATATAAGGACCACAATTAGCTGGTGCTGGGCTCAGAAACACTGCGGGTACTGACAGTCAAACCTGCCAGTGAGACGAAGCAAGTGGGGAAGGACAAAACAATCTGGATGCAATTAGACTCCTTCCCGCCTTCTCCTACAACCCTTTTCAAACAGGGAGCTGTGCATCTTTCTTCAAGGCTGAAAAAGTTTGGGCTCTGTCCCCCATCTTCTCCCTACCTCCTGCTCCTTTCTGTACGTCTGTACTTGTGCTTTCCAGCAGGGAAGAAGAAATGCTCAGTCCCACGGGGAATTGTTCCTGGCAGTGTCTCTGGCTCAGTATAGCTGGAGATGCTGGATCTCCCAAGGGAAATTTCTTCTCATGGGGTCTATGGCTCAGTTCTGTGGATTGCAGGGAGGCTGCTTCTGTGCAGAAAAGCAAATGGAAGTCGAGAAAGGTGTCACAAATGCATCTCTTGAACACACTTTTTCATGCACCTCCACTGATTAAAATATAGCCTACTTCTTTTTCCTGCCTCTCTCATAAAAGGTATATTGGGTGGAGCTCATCTGTCTAGAGGAAAGGAAGGCAGGCTACTGGAGACTAGGTTCTCTTTCTGTCTGTCTTTTGATCCTCCTGTGTAAGTTGAAGGTTTTAGAAATTATTAAAAGCTTCATGCAGTGTGAATGCTTTCAGAGGAGACGGAACCTGCAGAACTAAGTCCCCAGTTTTTGGTTTTCTCAAAAGCTCAGGGCTCAGATATTAAATACTGTCATGCTTATCAACATGGTCAAAAGAGCGAGATGAGTGTGGAAGTGGCTCGACTTCTTCACATTTTCAAAGCCTTGTTTTAAACCTACTCGTACCAGCTTTTTAGGAGATGTTTTAAGTGAAAGTGGGGAATATAATGCTGATTGAAACAGGCTTTCCATGATTCAGGGTTTATAGACACACAATAAGCTTCCCTGCGCTGTAAGTGGCCAGACAAATAGCTAATACCTGGCATGGTGGTATAGTTTATTTAATCCCTCTGATTATATTATTATTATTATCCTTTCCTTTTAATCTCTTCAATAGGCAGCAATCACCTGTCACTCCTTTTTAGCATATCCTACACATTAAATGAAGGCTTCGACTTTGATAGTGAGTAATAACAAGGACAACTTTGCACTTAAATGGTGTGTGTCGTTTCTAAAGTGCCTAAGAAACTCACAGCTAACTGCTGCTGTGTATTTAATTGTATATACATGGAAACCTGAAGACTGACACTAGTGATGCCTGTAGTCATAAATTGTGCTTTTGATGAAGAATCCACTCTAAACTGATCAGTCACTTTTTTTTTTCTGGTAGGATAAATTGATGTCAAGCTGGGGATGAAACTCCTTTCATGAGGAGTGCAGTCTTTTATCCTAGTCTCTAAGCATTGCTGCCCCTCCACCCGCAAGGTAGCAGTGGTTCTGTCTCGGTAGCAAGTATAAACCCCCAGCAACATTACAAACTGTAGGAGGAAGCTCTTTCATCAGTCAGCTTCCTTGCTCGAGCAGAGGTTGCAGTCAGTTTAGAATAATCAGCCATTATCTGCTTTAAATGTCGCTTTTGCTACGTCCTGCAGCCCTGTAGAATGAGGCGATGTCTTGAGAATCTGCTTGTGCTGCCAATGTTTCCTCTAAACAGTAGTGAGAAAACAGTCTCTTCGTTCCGAAGTAGCATCAAAAGAGCTGTCGTGTGTGTAATGCCCTGTCTTCCAGCCTGCAGTCTCTGAATGTGAGATTCGCTTTATCATAATACAGTAAATCATCTGAGAAACATGCACTTGGGGATGAACAAGATTATGTTTTTGTTAGTGTCTGATTGCCTTTTTCAGCAATCCTTTCTCAGGCATAGCTTCCATTAAAGCCATGGCTGCTTGCAAATGCTGTGGTTTCTGGGGCTGTCAAGAAGCTGTGGTGGTTTGTATCTCAAGTCCGTTCGGAATCAGCCTGACCATCTTATTTATGGTACCATTAAAGCTGTCAACCTCTGCCACCAGAAACAGAGACCCAGAACCAAGTTCTGTGGGTGTTCTCACTGAGGAGGACATCAGGACCTGGAGTTCGAGTCTGTGGTACTTGCTGCAAGGTTCCCGGGCAGATTTCTTTAAACTCTGTACTATCATTTCCCCTCTGTAAATCAGGAATAGAAGTATCTCCACAACATCAGTTCCTGTAGGCTGGAAGAGAAATTGGAGACATTCAGCAAGTTGTGAAATAGAGATGACCAACTTTCTGGCTCTACAGACCATACTTTGTATGGCTGGAGCGATCATACACATACCATGCAGCATGGAGACCCTCAGGAGCAGTCCATGAGGAGGAGATGCCGCTGGTTCCTCAGGGAGGGCTGGAGCAGGCCGCGGCTGCACAAAAGCCTATGAGCTGGCTCGCTTTTGTCAGCCTGAGTGGCTCTGGCTGGCCCGTGTCTTCTGCACCTGATTTGGATCATTTCACAGCTCCCATGACCGCACTGGTCCTTGGCCAGCCCATCTTAGGCTTGCGGGCTTGCTGCTCACTGGCTGTTCACGTCCCAGGCTGGCTGTGGCTGCTTCTGGTCTTGCGAAAAGGGACTGCTGATGCATTTCATAAGGACTGTCTTGTTCTATAGGTTAGAAGAGTCCAAGGCGTCTCTTTTACCCGGAAGCACATCATACTTAGATGACAGCAAGCCACAAGAATACGATGGTCTCTAGTGGTTTTTCTCCTCTATTTTTTTTTGTTCTTTCTTCCTATTTATTAGCCATGTCTGCCTTTCAGTATTTTAGAAAGACACCGTGAATGACAGAGACCTTTGCTGTGGCTGAAGAGACTGAAACAAAGTGATTCTAATCAGGAGGTCTGACGCTATGCTAGTTAGCTGAAGATTTTCATGTTTTCTCTAAGGTCTTCTCTCTTTAAACAGTTTTCTTCATTGAGACCCAGGAGTTAGATTAACCATCATCATAGTTCCTTCCAATTAGAGATCGGGGGGAAAGAGCTACAGTAAACTGGTGTTTGTAATTGTGTGGTGAGCAATTACCCCTTGGGACATTCAGGCTAAAGGGGGAGGAAGGGCACAGTGGAGAGAGGCATGCTGCTAAAAATGTCACTTTAATTGGGCTGCCTGACACAGAAGGATTTTGACATTCAAGAGGTTAGACCATCTGTTATATAGTAGGCCTTGCTTTATAGATGTTTAACTTTTTTTTGAGAGTACACTGAAGCAGCATTACTGATTCCCATGCCATGAAGCTGTTAGACATGGAAAGCCTTGTGAAAACACTTGAACTGAGGCTCTTGAAAGCAGGAAAGTGATCTCGAGCAGTTTAACTGCTATTTGGAGTGTGCAGTTTGCTATGGCACGTTCTTTTCCACCTACTCCCAACCCAGCTGGGTTTCTGTGGGAAATTATGCTGTATAGAAAGGCACATGCATGTCTAAACCCGAGATTTTGTTTATAATACATTCAGAATATGTACGTTTTGTATATATAATCTGTGCAAGTGTAAATATTGATGGAATATCGCTACAAATAGGCAGAGTATGGTGTTGGTGAAGTGTTGCAAAACAGATTAGGCCATACAGAAGTAGTGCTCTCTAAGTCAAGACTAAAAGCATCCATGAACTAAGCTCTTCTCTGTATGTGGGAAAGTCCCATGAACTGCAGAAGGAGCAGTTTTCCTTCTTTGAAAGTCCTGAAAACATGCACTCCCTCATACATTTTCTTATCAGAAGGTCTGGTTTGGTTTCCAAACTTATGCAAGTAAGGCAGAAACGCATTCATACTTTGATTTTGTATACTTTGTTATGGTTGTGTAACTGCTAGAGCACTTAATGTGCATTAATTTTTTTTTTTTAAATGAACAGGAGTACCAGTGAAGCAGTGTGCATGCACACAATTAAATATCCTTTGATTTATTTTTCTCTTTTTTTTAATGCAGGAAGGCTGGAATAGTAGCAGTTATTGGTTATAGTAAATATTCGGCATTCATGGATCTGTTCCTGTGGTTTTGAACAAACTGGAGGCCTTGGCTGTAAAAGGTGCAGCGAGGCATTGTAGAGGGGAGGAGCTTTCTAGAAGAAAAGGAATTTAACCAGCCAAGTCACGGGAGTGTGCAGAATCTGAGTTAATTCTGTCTGTTAGGTGTAAGAAGCTGTTCAGTAAAACTTTGAGCATGTTCATTTTGGTCAGGATCGTGTTGCTCTCCTCCATAATCTCCCCTTTCGTGTATTGCAGTTACCCCATGTGACTGTTTTATGATTATAGTTATTTGTGTCTATAGGATTTACAGTAACAGAACCCCCATCTTTGATGGGATTTCTTGGAGTTGTGGCAATATGTTTTGTAATGGACATAGTTATTTGTGGTGGCTTCAGCTTTGGGGTAGTTGAAGGATTCTTACGGTCACAGTTATTTAGAAGACTAAGCTTTTGTATACTGTTGGGGGACTCCCTTGCTTAGACAAGTCATCTTTGCCTCTGGCAAAAAGTTAAAGGTGAAATACTTGTTGTGTTGTTGTGTCTGTTTTGCAGTTCTTCTCCGTGCTGTCAACAGGATGCTTTCTTGCAGTGTTCTTTGTCGCTGCTTTAAAAAAAAGAAATTCAAGGAAGAAGAGAGCAATCATATTTAATAATGCAATTACAATCAGGGAAAGATGTTTATCCCGTAAGATTCCAACTGCTGTCAAAGCCCTAGGGCATTCTGGGAAATGAGATGCAAATCTCCAGGATTACCTCTTCCTAAAAATACCAGAATCAAACAACAGCAACAATCATTGCTCTGAACAGTGTATTAAATGACTAGTCCATTATTGCCAGTCAAGAAGCTTTGGTTTCTTCAGCCAAAGAATGGGTCCAAACTAAAGTTAATGCTGTGGCACAGCACAGTGTTGGTGACAGGAGTCTGTTACAGACACCCCCTCCCCGCTCAGCTCTTTGTGCTGCAAAACCATGACTTTTAAGTGTTTGGTAGTCACAAGTGAAGTCTTAACAGGTAAAGTCTCCAAGAAGAAAAGAAACTGTATCTCACTTTTTCTCTATGATCCAAAGGCCCGTGGGTTGGTCTATGACACTTCATAAATGAAGACACACCTCAGTGATGCTATATGATTAAATTCATTTGCAGAGGCTTAACTCATAGTAAGTTGGCCATGAGAAGTATTATTAAAGAAATTAAAACGTTGAAGGTACTTTATTTGTGCTATAGCATCTGCAATGTATACACTTACCTACTTAAAAAATTAAAAAAGCCTGGAGACTGCACTGCTTAAGTCATCCTGCATAACATTTGTCTACCCTGTTTCTTTATATTTGCTGGTTGCCAAGCAGCGTTAAACCCAATGTCACTTCTAGGATGACATCAGCGTTATTTTTTTGAGATCAAATACTAAACATAACCATTTCAAGTTCTAGTCTGAATCTAATTTCTGTAAAATGTTAGTTGTGAAAACCTTGCTGTTGGCTCTCCAGATTTAAGGCTTTATTGGATATGAACTAAATTACAGACCTGCGTAGCTGAGCATGTGAACCTGGGCCAAAACATGCCTTTCAGTCAAATAAATAAAATAGAAATCATTTCGTATGCTAATGAGTTAACTTGTGTTAATTCAGTTTGGATAGATACATGTGAATCCCCTTGCTCTGGAAACAAGGAGTCAAACGCACATTTTTCCTTTAGGAGCTAATTAACGAGGGCAGGATCCATTTACTTTCAATCTTATATTCTGGGATTCAGATAGATAAATTACAGATTATTTGGAAATAAAGATGCAGCATAGAGGTGTTCTCATGGTATTCTTGTACTTAGTAAATAAGATTTTTGGGGAGATTACTTCAGAAGCTGGAAGTCCTTATTTTTCATAGACCCTTTCTTTGGGGCAGTGGTGCAATCAATCGTATTCGACTCAAGCCCATTCCCCGCAAGAAGCTGTACTTTGCAAGTCTGCTGTACTCCTTTATCACCGGGGGAGAACACAAGGTTTCCTTCTCTCATGTGTCATTCATTGGCTTTGTTCGCTTTCATTTGCTTCATCGCACGGTGTCTGGGGAAGGCAGCTTACCATTTACTGCTCAGGTACGGATTTGTGTCAAAACCTCGGTTTTCATTCCTCTGGGGAGTCTGGGATTACAGCAGCAAAGTGTTCAGCATTGTGTAGACATGTGACTGTCTCGTCACTCACCTGATGAATCGTGGATGCTCAGCTTTACCCTCCTCAACTAGCTGCTGTCTCTGGGGGTTACTGAGACGATAGCGATGAGAGCACATAAAGCCACTTACGACACTCTGTTGCTCTAGTAACACGCTCTCACAGGCATCTTTGTGAAATCAGATGCTCTTGTTTCTTTATTGTCAAAAATCCAGAAAGTTAAGGTGGCTGATTTAAGGTTTCTGACTACCAGAAGGTAATACTGTGGGATTATTTCCTAGATGTCTTCTCCTGGTTGAAGGATTTCCATGAGAGCAGTGGCCTATTTTGGGAGACAATACACTTGTGACTTAAAAAAGTGTGAGTTTAGAGGAATGACGGGCAGGAGAAGTAGCAGAAAAAGGTAAATATTATGGCAGGAGTTATTAGCATCTATCAAATCCCAGAGAATGTATCGCTGTAGTATGTGTATATATTTGTGTGTGTGTGTGCTGGTTTTCTGGATATGAGAGTACTGAACAGGCTGCCGCTTGTAGCGAGACAGGACAATATGTGCTGCAGTGGGAAAGGAGATAAGCAAGTGTAATAAAGGAACGTGTTAGGAGAATAAGGCACTAGGAAGTTGACACACCTCTGGAAGAGGCTGTTGCTTGGCTGATGCCTCCTGTCTGGGGTAGAGAAAGCATCCTGGTGAGGTTTTTCTTCTCAAGTCCAAGGTTCCTTCCTGTCCCCTTCATCTGAACAGTGCTAAGGAAGAAAAGGAAACTTCATTTTTGGGCTGCCTTGCTCAGACATTTTTTTCCACGTAAACCCAACCGTGTGCCATCTCTCATTCATTATTCTAGAGAATTTTTAGCACTGATGCATCAACCCTGCAGATGTATCTGCAGGTTTTCCATCAGTTCACTGATGTGCCAGAGAGACCCCACATACCTGCAGAGAAGGCCCCTGGTTTGTACGCGAGCCTCTGCAGTTTGGCTCCGACCGTGGGCAGAATTTGGTCCTTGAATTAACAACTCTTGTCTTTAAGCACCTGCTCCAGGTATAAGGGCAGGAAAACCCCCGAACTTCAGATTTCACATTAAACACAACACACCGCAGTGTGCGCTCACTCAGACTTAACTTTGCTGTGGGATGGATGGCGAAGTAGAGATCAAAGAGACCGCACTAGAAGGGAGCAGAGGGGAGCCAAGTGTTTTCCTGCCACGTTCCCACTGAGTCTGGTGCCGCAGGCATGAAGAAGTACTGAGAAGACAACGAGGCTGGAGCTGCCTCTTCCAGGAGCCCTTTCCCAGCCCTGGGGATATCGGAATCTGAGCAGAGTGTAAATATTTCCCCAGGACCATGTTGCTCGTAGACTTGTCGTGAGCTGCTTTTCCAACTGTACCAGGATTAGGAACGAGGACAGGATGGGCAGGAAAAAAAGCTTGCATAAATATTTTTTGATGCTTGGTTTAAACATGCAGAAGAAGTCAATCTTGTCAATATTCCCACAGAGATCTTTGTGCGGCTGAGGCTTAGCGAAGAGCTTTCCCTGCCGTATGGCGCTGACTTTAATCTACAGCAGTTTGTGTATTAAAAAGAGAAGATTTTGAGGTAAATACCAGGTGATCATTCTGTCTTAAACAGGATGGAGATTGGCCAAGATTAATCTAAATTTTTACCACTAGCGTGAACAAAGAAGAAGGAAAAAAAACCCCAACTGTTCCCTGGCCGGCCAGGCGGGCTGTGTGCTTGCCTATTCCTAGTGTCAGAAGTCAGCATCTGCGCTGCCAAGTTCAGTCATCGAGTGGCTTTCGTTAGAGGAGCCAGCAGTGCAAAGCTGCTGAATTGGAGTTACTGGGTAGGTGAATTGGACTGTTTGATGGGTTTGAACTGGGGTGGGGATAGGAAATTTAAATCTTGATTGATGGGATATGCTGTAGTAAGGACAAGGCAGCCATGCTTTTCGCTGCTGTTGCTAGGCTGCTTTTGGAACTGTGTAGAAAGGATCCTGAGTTTTATGTTACTAGAAGAAAGGGTGGGGGAGAGGAATCCTACCAATCAAGTTGTGCTTTATTAGCTGCTAGCAGCGAGTATAGGATCTATGTTACGTAGCTAAGCTGCTCCAGTTCCATCCAGGAGAGGTTACATGTGCTTGCATGGTTAGTAAGCTGAGATTAATTTATTCTGTGGCTTTGGCAGGCTCTGGTAAACTGAATTAGTTATAGGGAATTATGGGGGAGTGTATCAGATGCCAAGCTTACTTTGGTCTGATGAGACAATGAGATTTGGAGTTGTTTAAAGCCCTACTCACTTTGTTTGGTATTTGGAGTTTTATTCCAGTTTGTTAGTGGGAACACAATTCTCCCCTCTCTGTGTATATAGGCGGTGGAAGAGTTTCTTCACTCATACAAAGTCGGGGAGCTGCAGACATACAGTAGCTTTTAGCTGACTTTGCCATCCTTGTCTGAAGGGTGTTGGAGGCTGGCTGTACAGATAGCCGGGGTCTGATCACAGGAATATGCAAAAAGGGACGTTGTTTTGGTGTATTGACCTTTGGATAATTATCTTGATTTGTTAGCATGTGACTTATTAGTCAAGGAATTGCTGGTTGTTTAAACTAAACTGATGAATTATATGAATGAAGGGCAGTTCACTTCTCCTTTGTCAGAGCGAGGGCACGAGCCCAGATTTGAAGGCAAAACATGTTACAGTGTCTGTTCTGAACGGAAAAAAGGGAGCAGTCTAATTAGGTATTGACTAAGGAAAGTACTGGGGCTGTTCTGCCGTCTGGAATGTTCATGCGTCACACAAAAAAAATATGTTTAATATCAAGCTACTTAATTTGGGTCTAGATCCGAGTTTTTCCCTAGGTCAGGATTGTTACCATCTTGAGTGTTTCACTCCGACTGATTTGAAACAAAAACATGTGCAAATGCTTGTGACTTCCACACTTTTGCTTCTAGTTTATTATGTAAAGGGCTTACCCTGCTCTAGAGTAAGCTAACTTTTATTGTTCTTGGTTAAAACAGCTTGGAGTCGTCAGATGTGTGGGAATACAATGGCACTGTCATGTTTGGTTCCTGCCCAGAGTCTCTCCCTGGTATTCTTTGTTACAGTTGCACAAATACTTTCCCATTAAAGGAATTAATTCTTGCCTGATCAGCATTAAGAGCCAGGAATAAATGAAATCCAGCCTCTTCCTTTAAATAGGGTTGTGGGTTATGGTGGAGGGAGGGGAAAAAAAAAAAAAAAAAAATTTTAAAAATCCCATCCCTTATTTTACCAGGGTGGGGGGAGGAAGCCTGCTTTTTGAATTTACATTCTATGGATATGTTCCTAAACCTGAAAATCAGCAGTAGAGCCCAGATATTTCGAGATGAGCCATTTATTTATCAGTCTTGATCCCTGGAAGTTCTGAGTAGTTGTGTATCCCAGGCCTGAAATCCTGGGCAGATACTTCAGCCTGCTGCAGTCCCAGTGCAGCTGGTGGGTGTCCTGGGTGAGAGCAGCAGTGGTTAAGAGCTCCCTTCTGCAAATCCGTCTACAAGTGCTCCACAGCAAAGCGAAGACACCAGGGCACTTTCCTATGTGCTGCTTTCCTCTTTAAGTGCTAATCTTCCTCTGGAAGTGCCAGAGCTTGATTCTGATTTTATTTTCTGGAGTATAATTTGGAAGCAACTCCACTAGTAGTAGATGATATCAAACAGGTGTCGCAGAGGGGAGAATTTAGCCCTAAGCTAATAGAAAATTTGTCCTCCTGTGTGTTCTTGGACTCCACTTGTGAAAGCTGCAGAGTAGTTTGGGATAATATCCACTGCCATTATTTAGCTGCATAAAATACCTTGAAGGCAAATAGCGCATCTATAAATTAAGCTTCTGAAGTGTCGGTCAGGTTACTCGGGGTTTTTTTGACAGTGAGATTATTGACGGTGTAAAGTGATAGTTCTGCTCTTGAAAAGCTCATTCTCCTAACACAAATCACAGTGCTGCCAGGATTTATTGAACTGCCTGATGGAGAGGTACCGTACAAGCTACTATTAGTCTATTTCCTCGGCTTTGCCATCAGGAGGCTTTAAATAATTGTATTTGAAAGAAATGTCAGAGTGACAGAACTGGGTGTAGAAGGCCACAGATATTCCCTCTCTGCTCCGCCCCTGCCCCTGTTCTTTCTCTCATGCTCTCTCACTTGCTCTCTCCTTTTATTATTTGATAATTTCAGAGGGAGAGGACGTCCCCAGCTATGGAATCAGAAGGTTTCAAGACATTGTGTCTGCTGCTTTTGAGTCTTGCCTTGGTTTTGTTGCAGAAACGGGAAGCTTACCAGCTTCACACAGTCCCGCAGATTTGTTCAGACAGTCAAGGATGCTTCTACCAGGGTTGGGGCTGCCTCAGAGAACGTTGAAGTAACAACTAAGAACAGAGCAAAATGGTGTCCCAGCAGTGGCACTGTGGGGCTTTGCAGCCTCCCGGGAACTGAGGTGCAACCTCCTGGAGGCTGTTGGGAAGGCAGAGGCTGCTCACCAGTCCCTCTTTAAACTGGCTTGTCGTGAAGATTTCATATGAGAGGAAAGGCAGGTGGTGTGCATGGAAGCCTGAAGCAGGAGGTGCCATGCTCTTGAAAACAAAAGACAGTAAGTTCATGGTATTGCATTATGGTTTCAGTTGGAGCTGACCTCTGGAGCTCATCTGATCTCATGAGCAGGATGAGCTCAGCAGGTTGCTCATGGCCTTTTCTGGCCAAGACCCAAAAATCTCCAAGGATAGAGCTTCACCAGCGTCTGGGCCAAGGGCCTCTGCCCTGCTGGATCTGAGAGGAGAACATAGATGTCCTTGCTCTTACCAGTTTTATACCGCTCCAGACATGTTACTCACAAGATGCCGGTGCAGTTCCACGCTGTGCTGACGCTGCTTAGCAGGATTTTCTGGCTGTGTGCGCTCAGCTTGGTTGTTGTCATTTGGCGTATTACTGGGAGAGGTAAATGCACCACTACAGCTCCTGCTGGGAGGTGTCTTGGGCCTGTCTCCCGCAGTGGTTCTGGCTGAGCTGCCTTGCTTCAGCTGGATTTTGGTTGTATGCAGGAGGAGTTGGGGTTAATGGTGCTGGATAAACATAATACTAGCCTTTAGTGTGCCCTAAGTGATGGCGGGGTCAGAAGGGATTTATCCTCGGTCTTTCTTTGTCTTTCACAAGTTGGCATCGTGCTGACCTGTCCCCATTAACAGACCTGCGGGGCTGAACTGGCCACAACAGTGGAGATCCTGCTCTGCTAAAGACTTGATGTATTAAATGCATTTAAATACAAAGGCAATAACTGATCCTCAAGGTCATTAAACTGGACTTTTTAAGAATGAAACGGACCCACAATCCTAATGAAACAGGCTTGTAGCTTTTAGTAGAGAGAAAACCTGTAGAGTTTTGCTGATTTTTTTTTTTTTTTAACACTAAAAATCTGTAGAAAATGAGAATCATGATCTTGTTTTAAAGAATTGTTTTATAAAGGTGAGGTGCAGCTGCCTGCTGCACTCCATAGGCTGGTTCACATGTCCCGCGATGTTAAGAATTTATTTATGTGATTCTGACAGATCCGTGAAGAAAGCTGCCTTTTTAAATAGCAAATGGAAAAAAAACCCAAGGTGTAATATACCTCAGTCTCTTCCAGTTTGTAGTGAAGAAATGAATGCCTCTTTTTCTTTTCATTTTTCTTTTTTTTTTTTTTTTTTTTTCAATGAAATTGCCCATTCAGAGGAGGTGGTTTCTCAGAGGGGTGGTTGACTCCGGAGGGTGTTCAGCCCTTGATTCTCCAGTAAAAACTGGGAGAAACTCTGTTTTGTTCTTGTCTTTGGGTCCCCTTGGTTAGATGTAGCTTTGAAGAGATTTTTGTTCCCAAATGGGGGAATATTGTTCCTTTTCAGCCACTTCAGTCGCATTCCCTCATACGCGGTCTTGGGCTGAATTGCAAACTGATTTCAGTTCCAAAAGATACCTGATAAGATTTTGACTCCAAAGTGTTTCTCCCATAGCTTCCTTATTATCTCAGCAAGCCCTGAACAATAATGAGCCTGTAAACACACGGTTTGTAAGCCTATTACAAGCCTCCCAGTATTATAATACGATTAGTCAGCACTGACTCATTTGTTTCATAAAAGCAAACGGAGGGGATTCAGGGATTTGTTTATTTGGATGTACCAATTTGTTGCACAGTCTAACTTACTTGTTACAGAAATCACAGTTACTGCTCATTAGCTGGTTTCCCTTTTGCTGGGAGGTTGCATGCTACATTTGCAAAATCCTTGCTTTCCACCAGCCTTATCCAGCTTGCCTTTGCAAAGGAAATAATGTTAAATGGAGCTTTTTATTTAATACAAACCTTTTCCCTATAACTCCAGAGAGTTAAATGCAGCACAGAATGTAAACTCTGAACTCCTCTCCATAGGATGTCCGTGTAGCTTCCATCTTGAGGTAATTATATCAAAATCCATGCCACTGCTCCCATGGACTGGTGATCCAGCTAGTACTTAGTGTCTGAATTAATGTTTGGAATTGTTGCTGCTTTCTTTGTAACAGAGACGAGAACCCAGATGGTTTGGGTTACTGGTAATGGATTCCAGTGCTCTGAAATCATTCACTCAAATCCAGCTCCAGTCTGTAGTAACCCAAAGTAATTATTATTTGATTGCTAGCCGGTGATGTAAAGTGAGTTGGTCATCTCAGCCTGGGTGGACAGATGTCCAAGTTAAACAGCACCAGCTTAACAACTGCCAGGAACTCTTAGAAATTCTGTAAAGGATATTGCTGAAGACACTTAGATAAATTGGGTTGGGAGTTTTCTTCTCTTGCTGGCCATTTGAATGGAGAAAGAAATCCAGAATCGAAAGCCAGTAGAACCTCTGTGGACTCTTACCCGAAAATGGATTTTCTGGGATCACAGCTGTGGAGAGCAGAGTGGAAGGAAAAGTCTTGTTCTTTGTCACTGAATCTCTTCTGTCTCCTCTGTGTGGGTGCGGAGTGCCCCCAAGGCAGTGTGTTGAGGTGACTGTTGTGTGCTTGTGGATGGGCATAAATATTTACTCATTAAAAAGTGTTTCTCAGCCTTCTAACTCTGTGAGGTTTTAAGTAAGTTTTTTGGACATTGTTTCTCTATGTAAACAAAGACCTCACACATTTAAGTTGTGTTGATTTAATTTTTTTTTTTTTTTTACTTTTGATAACAAAGAAATACTGATAGTGGGAGTAAGGCAGCAAGAGATTTTTTTGGCCATGCAAAAGGCCTTTAGACCATCTAAAATCCCATGTGTGTTTTCCAAGCAAAACAATACAAAGCTGTATCATAAATGGTCCCATAACTTTGACAGTGCTCTTCTGGAGTAATTTCCACCCTTAAATTCCTTCAGAGTTGAGAAAATTACCTATCTATATCACCAGTATTTTTACTTGATCTCTCTAGCTGACATGTTTGGCTTCAGTGCCTAGGCAAGATGATGTGGATGCGTGAGATGCGAATGTGAGATTCCATTGCCTGCAGATCTGTTCATCACACGTGAATGTTGCCATCACCTGACAAAGCAATATGAAATAAATGGGTATGTGGCACAGTCTTTCATCACATAGCTGGGAGATAGAAAATCTCTTGACCTTTTTAGCAGTCTTTAGAGGCAGAGTCAGGAGATGTGGTTTACTTGACCTAAAGGTTCCTCTTTTCCTCCTACTGGAAGAGAAATCCTGTTGTCAGCTGAACTTTTGGCTGTGGCCAAAGGTCTTCCATTAGTGTCTTTTATCTCTGAGGCTTGGCTCTTGGCCATGCAGTTGCGCTCAGTTTGCTTGCTTTGACTCTCTGTTGTCCTCTTTAAATGGTGAGAAATGTAGCATCAACCTTGCCAAAGCTGTTTCTCTATTCCTTCTCTTGTAGTCAAGGCTGTAAAATGGCCACAGAGTATTTGCCAGGGCAGTTCTTTCCTGGAGCCTGTTACAGGCACCCACTGGCCTAAGCACCCAGAAATGGGCACATGTCCTGACTTGGGGACAGCCCTAAGTGTCCTCTCACCTACATGAGCTTGGCACACCCTGCGCCTGGCCTTGATGGGGAGGTAGCAGCTGGTGAGAACCTTGACAGCAACTGAATACATTCCCTGGTGTTTCCTTGTCTGTTGAATGTAGTACTTCGGTGTTTGTGTTAGTGGTGGTGCAGACCTTTAGTCCATTTCTCTAGGATCAGTAGAATATAAAAAACTGTCAAGAAAGAGACTGCTTTCAAAATAATTATACATTAATGCACTTCTCCTTCACAAAAAGAATTTTATGTTCCAAAGGAAACAAACTTCAAATGAATTGACTTGACTGGATTGGCTGATAGGCTGTTGTGAATGAAGACTGGTGGTGTGCTTCCTTTCAGACTTCTGGTTGCATTAACGCTAATTGGTGATATTAGTGCTGTTATTTAGCCTTAGGACTGCTACGTGTGTTAGTATAAATTTCAACAGCCACGTGGTCATTCAGAAAAATCTCAGCAGTTAGTGGCATATGAGTCAAACTAGCCTGTGTGAGGGGAGTAAAATGCAAGTGGTTTGTTCCCTGGCCAGTGATCTCTGCTACTGAAATGGGATCTCAGTTCCTTGACCCTGAAAACAGCAGCAACAACAGAAGAAATAAATGCTGTAAACAGCTCTATAATGAAACCTCTCAGACAGCCTGTCAGCATGTGCTGATCTTTTGCCTTCACTTGCTGCTATGACAAATTAGGTTGACCTTTCCTTGCTAGCATCTTAGGGGAAAAAAACCCATAAGTGCTAGAATTTGAAAAGAGCCTAAGGGAATTAGGTACCCAGTGCTTACTGAAATTTAGCTGGAGTTGGGCATTTAACTCTCATAGCTGCCTTCCAGAATCCTGCCCTCTCTAAATTATGCCTGCTCTAGAGGTGGTGAGGGTACCTGGGGTGATGGCATAGGGCTGTAATTTAGCCAAAAGATAAGAGCAATATACTTGAAAAGTCAGGTTTGATATTTCCGTGAGTTAGATTAGAGAGGCACTAGCGTGAGAATTAACAGCAAAAGCTGGTAAATAAAGTTTGAGGAATTGCTAACTGTGTGGTTTATGGCTCTCTCCAGAAAGCGTTCAGCACAGGGCAGCACTCTGTGGTGATTGAGAACCCTCCCAGGGTTGTCTTCATCACCTGACATACTCCTTATGTGGCAGTTGCAGGTTTTCAAGGTCTCAGTCCATCCTGGTTTAGATTTTTCAGCTGTCTTGTATCTTTCTGTAGTTTACTAAATGATTTCTGGTCCCCTTTCCCACCACTCTTGTGGTAGCTTTGCATTGTTAACTAAAAGAGGACTCAAAGTGAAAATAACCAGCCCAACAACAGGGGCTTGAGGCTATTGGGTTGGATCCCAACAGTATTTACCACTTGCGGTTTTTTAGAGTGCGTCCTACCATGGTCTTTAAAAGAGGGTGTTGTTATGCATTAATGAAACCTTTCTCCTGATGCAACTGCAATTAGAACTGTAGAGCATCCTTGGGGTCCAGCCTGGCTCTCGTTTAAATCAGCAGGACGGAACTGATCCCCTTTAAACAGCACTGCATTTGCGCAGCAGCACTGTGATCTATTTTGTTGTTTTCCCTTCTGTTAACGAAAAAGGAGGAACGAGAAAAATAAGTAATGTTGTGGGGAGGGGCTGTTCATCTTTAAACAATGATGAAGATCAAGGTGGATAAGCAGGGCAATTTGTGACTTTTATTCTCTAGCCCACATAATGGGCTGCAGTTCTGTAAAGAAATGGAGGTCTCAGTGAATCTTTATACCGTCTCCTTGTTTAGGAACAGAGTTACTTCAAATTAAATTAGCCTTTTGTATCTTGCTGGAAATTCTACAGCTTCTGTGGTGTCCTTGTTTATTTTTCATTGATCTAGAGAAACAGAATTTCTCCTCCTTTTTTCTCTCCTGGGATGATAAAAATAAAGGGATCACCTTCTTGCTTTCAGCTGCCATGGCCTAAAAATTGTAGGAATGAAGAATAAATTCACCATGGTTTGAAGAAATCTTCTTCAAAAAAACGATGGGGAACATGACAGAGTTAGAGACCTCTCCCTCAGAAGGAGAGTAATATATATTTTATTCCTTTATTAATATTTCATTGGCAAGAAGGTCAAAATCTACATTTAAATGGAAATATTTAAAAAGCAGAAGCATAATATTTGACTATCTGGAGCTTTTATGAGTTAGAGAAAACCAGAGGCTTGAACACATTGGTTCAGAATTCGTGGGGTGGGCTGGGAATTCCTTATGAAATTTATACAGCAAAGGAATCCTCCATTTCCCTTCATCGACACCTCCGATAAAGGGTTTATGCTCTTAATACAGAGCTCCCATTTAATTTAAAAATCCTTTTAAGTATGTCTTGTCAGCTAGAAAAGAGTCTTTAGATGAGATAGTCTGTCACCGCTTAGAACATTATCTTGGTAGATAGAGCGATCCATGGCTTGTGACGATGCTGTGTTACTTCTTCAGGGGATGGAGGAGGTGAAGTGCTGCTGTGTGTGGTGTCAGCAGGGGCTGGGGTTTTGGGGGAGCCTGCCCTCAAAGCACTGCTTCTTGTTCTGGCTGGAGCTGGGGTCTCATCCAAGCACCTGATATTGATCCCATTTTGTTGTATGGGAAAATCTGTGTGGTTTTGAGATGGAAATCCGTCTGTGTGGAGAGGATCTGTAGATCTCAAGACAGGACATGCAGTGCTGTAAATGGTTTCTGCCTTCCATGCAGGGGCTGATTTCTAATGCAGCCCTAGTATTTTTGGGTTTATGATCAGTGACTTGGGGCTGAGGTTCCCAGACTGTGGCAGCGGTGCCACTGCCCTTAGGTGTGCTAACTCAAAACAGCGTGAGAAAAGGAAATAAAAATCCTAGTAGATCCTTTTCCTGGAAAGGTGAAGACAAAAAAAAAATATATCTTCTGCCCAGCAGAGAACTGCTCATGCCTGCACCCTGCATTCATCCGAGAGGAGAGAGCCAGGCTGGATGGCATCACTGTGCCTGTGCCCAGCCCTGCACAGAGCCAGGAAGAGCTGCTGGGTCCGTGGGTGCCTTTCTGTACTGGGCACGTTGTTCCCTGTCTGCCACGGGGACGCCTGAGCAATCAGAGGTTGAGCATCCCTGGCTTAAGGGACACATCAGGCAGCCCAGGAGAGCGAGCTCTGAAAAAAACAGACCGACTGCAGTCCCAGGGACAATATTGATCCCTGGCTGCTTTGGACACGGCCCGTTCGCAAGCGTGATGCCGTTGGCTCCAGCAGCGGCCGCAGGGGCACCGTGCTCCGCACAGCAGTGATAACATTGATTCCTTACCGGCGCGACAATGTTTGATCGAGTCTCACTGCTGGGCAGAGAGTTCGTGCAGGTTTCTTGTTGTTGGGCTTTTTGTTTGGTTTGGTTTTAAATCAGCATTATATTGACTAGCAGCAGACCACTGAGTATTTGTGCAGTTTGGGATGCTTTGCTGGCCTTGCCACCACCTATTTCCAGCACGTTAGAGCCTTGCAGGCGACCCGGGTGACGGTGGGAAATGATACTGAGAAGCTCAGTCCTAGATCCTGGTGCAGTTGAGAGATACTGTGTTTGCTGCTTGACAGGCTTGTAACCAGATTCCAGTTTGTGCTGCATTGCCCCTTCGTGTAACCCTATTAAAGAGCTGTAAATAGTAATATAAATGATGTTACAGTCATTTGTTTTGATGTTTCTGAGCCTTTAATAAATCAGCTGCAGCTTGGTTAATAGGAATATGAGAGTGTGGTGGTTGTTGCCAGCAGCTGCTAGTAAATTACAATGCAGTCATCTGTTTTACAAGGGAATTAAATGTTTGTTCTCTTGCTCCCTCTCCCTCACCCTGTTTTTTAGAGCATCAGAATCATGCACGAGCCCCTGTTCTTTGCTAGGCATCCTCCTTGCTCTTTTTACACATGCCTGGGGTGGCAGGGAAAGCATTCACAAGGGGTTTCGAGTCCTTGCAATGTGTCACCTCTGTTCCAGCACTGCTCTGTGCGTATCCTCCAAAGAAACAGTTGTTGTGTTTGATTTTGCTTGGATAACAATCTGTCTTGTGGACTGTCATCAGCATTTGGTTCTGGGACCTACAACACAGACTTTCTAGAACGGAGCTGAAGAAGTCATTTCCTTAGTGGGCCATTATAAGAACCTGGTTTTGTGTTTGGATCAGCCTGTTGCACTTGCCTGGCCTGAGATTTGTCCAGGCTGTAGGATTCTCTGGAGTCAACTCCCAGGCTGATTATATATGTCTGGTGTTAAGCTGCATCAGTCAAGATGAATTACTCATTTCAGTTTTCTTTCTAGGTTGTGATCAGAATGTGTGTGATTGTTTTAGCAAGATCTCTGCTGTTAACTGTCTGAATTGAAAAAAGCTTCAGACCCCAGAGAAGCCTGTTGTCATGGCTTTGAGGCTTTTCATAAGCACTTGTCCACCAAAAGGCTGTCATAGAGTCACATCCATCCTCTGTGCTACATCCTTTTGTTCCATCCTCTTTCAAAGGAGTTGTGTGGAACATTTCAAATTTCAGTATGAAAAATTAATCTCATCTTTCAGTGCTGTGCCTACCACTAGATAAACATGTCTGGAGCTTGAAACTTCTCTGAATTAGTCAAAATAGCTCCTAGAATTCTAATAAAGCTTGAGATTTCTTTATCTGGTGAAGGAGGCTTTGGCTGTGCTCTTCAGATCATAAAATGTTTCCATACTGTAGTGTGGTGACCATTTCATCTGTCTCACTGCAGCTGTGTAATGATTCATGTACCCAGACCAAAATGACACCAGGTTTAGCAGATATTGCGATTAAAATGCAACACAGAAGATACGTTCTCTGTGTTTTCTGAATTTTTTTTCCTGGCTTTCAGCAGCACCTACATTTCTCAGCGTGACAGCACATAGTGCGAAAGCTGGAAACTGCTTCATCTTTATGTGTTAATGAAAATTATCCTCTGGCAAAGGAGGGCAGTCTCACCTAGACTTTCCTTTGGGCTTGGAGTTTAAGCAAGTGTTCCCAGAGTCCCCAGGCAGCTGGAGAAGATGCTTCAGTGCTCGACTTCAATTTAACTGGAGCGGCTGGAACATCCCCTCTCAGTTTAAAGGCTGTGGGAAGGAACTGTACTGGGCACGTTTTTTCAGGTGAACACTGACTTTGCTCTCACGGTCTGTGTGCTGGGAAGTATGTGCAATCCTAAGACAACGTCACGTATCTACGCAGCCTTATCTTTATTAATATTTTAAGGGAGAAATAATTGCACTGGTTGACGTAGATACTGTTCCTTGGAGACTGATTATTAATACTTTTGTTTATGTCTTGTGGTTTTCCTTAGAAGAACCCCTTTGGTTTCTGAGGGTGATTTTCATGCAAGGTTGCACTTTGTAATGTATTTGAGATCCAATTTGGATAAATAAATGTTGTTGTATGACTAGCTGTTGTCAACTCCCAAACATGGGTTTTGTGGAAGGTGACATTGCCAGACAGATGAATGTGCTGAATGTTTGGCTGAGTGACCGCTTAAGTCCATGCTGTGCTGATGGTATTTGTTTTTAATCTTTATTTCTGGTTTAAGAAGAAATGTATTCCTATTATGTTACTCAAAGATCTCAGTCAAGCCCAAACCAGTAACGCACTTAAGCACATGTTCATGTTGTAGTGAAGACCTTGAATTTCAGGAATATGTACGTGCCTATTGTTGATACCTTTTGAAAGCAACATTCCAGCCTGAAAGCTGATTTGTTAATAAATTGCTCTTTTTAAATTCAATCGCTAAGATTTCTGATGTAGCTCTCTGACAGAGGCCATCTCAGTTTCCCTGCTGAAGTCAACAGCTGAAATCCTGCACACATCAGTGGTACAGAACAAGCCTCAGAGCAGAGTTTGTGTTCTTTCCACTGCTCAGCTTGGCTGTGCATCATTAAATCTAAAACTGCTTTGCTGAAATCAGACCGGGGGCTCGCTCTTGTAATGGCACTTGCAGTGTGCACAGTCCAGTGACCTGATGGGATTTCCAGCATTTACTCCACTGTGCTGTAGAAAGAACATTGTTACAGCAAAGTCCATTGGAGGCAGGTTGCAGAAGGATGTTTTAAGTCCAAAAGTTAGAGGGATTTTATGGAAGACTCTTGTGCAATGTGCAGTCTCAGTTATGTTACTGGTAATGTAAAGCACGTTCCATTTCCTTCTGTAAAAGAGTGGGTCACTCTCCCCGTGCAAGCTCCCCACGTGGTTTGGCTGATTTGCTGATGTTCTCCAGACACACTTTACGAGCTCTGCCACAAATTTATAAGGGTGAATTAAAATTACTGTATTTCGACTGGTGTTTTCTATTTAAAAGCCAAGAGTGTGGGCTGTGGTTTCTAAAGAGAAAAGACTGGACTATGATTTCTAGATTAAATCAGTTCATTGGGATGGTAATGCATGAAGTGCTGTGTGTCTGGCGCTGTCCCCTCGCGCAGCGAGCTGCGGAGGTATCCCGTGTCCTGCTCCCTCTTGGGCTGCTTTCTTTCTGGTACCCACTATGAGGAAGCTGTGAATCTGCAGTGCAGTTCCTACCGGCATGTGTTGTGATAAAGGCACTGGTTGAACTGAGACTGAATATTTGCTTCATTCTGCTGCCTTAACAGGCAGTTTCTCTTTTTGCTTTACTCTGTACTTACTCTGGAGTGCCTGCCCACTTGAGCTGCGAACAAAAGGCAGCCTCCACCGGCTCTTGTCTCCCTCCTGTAAAGAGCTGCTACTGAGACAGTCTTGTGAATCTCTTCCAAACTGGTGTCACAGTGAAGCTTTTTCTCTCATTTAAAGTGTGGAGGTTGTTGTTTGCCTTTTCCTGCTGTTGTATTGAGTGAAGTAGGGACACTGTGTATGTGCCTAAATGATTTTCTGTGTGCTGGATCGAACGCCCAGCAGCATAAGCTTGTTTGAAGGCACTTGTGGTAGCAGCCTGTGGTCCTGTGGCAGGACATCACCCGCTCACTCTGTCCCACGCTTTGGATATATTTTTTGCAGATGCAGATTTGCTCAGTGCTTTGGACAGAGGGGGTCACAAGTAGGGTGCAAAGAGAATGAATGATCCAAAATGAAAGCAGGAGGCTATATGAGGGTCTATATTAATAATAAAAATAAAGATAATCTATTAGTAAGCATAAAATATCTCAACAGAAATGTAAAAGTTCTTATTTATGGCTCCTGGGTGTTTGTAAGGGCTCTATAAAGCATCTGGGCAAGCGATGTGAAGGGGAGGTAGAAGCAGTTGCTGCACGGGTACTGCACGTCTGCTTTATGCCATCTCCAGGACAACCTGTGGTCACCCAATGAGACTGCGCTCCGGAGAGCAGAGTTTAGGGAGCAAGTCCCGTGCAATACTGTGGTTTTGTGTCTTGTCTTTGTTATGCCCTTGTCATGATTGGATCTCTCAGTGTAGCTGTTACCCACTGCTGCCGACTTGTGCTGAGCTGGCTTCATCCACTGATGCTCTTGACTGGGCTTTGAGACTAAGCGGGGCAGTGCCAGCGCTGACACCTCTGGGTTGTCACTGGAGACCATGAGATATGAGGATTATCGAGCTGCAAAGGTTCTTCAAGGTAAATGTACCTTTGGGCTTTACTAGTTCTGTTGTGGTCTCTGAATCTGGGGACTCCATTTCTCAATGTGCAGCTCCTGGCAGCAGTGCAGGGTGGCCAGGAACTGCCCTGGGAAATGCTTGAATAACCAACGTGTGTGTTCCTGGGTGTGTTAATGTGCTGAGCACTGCAGTGCTGGGCTCTGCCTCTGTCAGCTGGAGATAATCTGTGCATAGTATCTGTCTCTAAGTGATCTGAATAAAAACTCAATCTCTGTGCTTAAGAGTAATGTCTCTGTAAACAGGGATGCTCTCTGACAACTGCAATGAACTCTGAGGTAACTGACTAATGATCGGTGCTTTACAGATTAATCATGTCAGGTAAATGAGATTAGAATTACATTCTTGGAGTAGTTCAGGTTGTGGCACTTTCAATTTACATTAATTTCAGGTCAAGGTAACTTTTCTCTGTCCTGTTGCTGAAGGGCAGAGAATCAGAAGCCGGTCTCTGGCACCCCAGTTCTTCATATTACTGTGCATCCTGTGTTCAAGACAGATTGCTGGAAATAGTTTTTCCATGAGTTTGAATAAATCAGACTTAATGTATGAAGACTTGAAATACATTTTCTAGGCTGTAGGAATATATATTTTGTAACAGATGCCATACAAATGCCTTGTGTCCTGTAAAAATATATAGACACTTTGAATGTGATGGGAAATTGCAATTTATAAGAGCATCAAGATTCTTCAAGCCAAAAAGCTACAGACAGTTGTAAGAAAGATTGTCTTGTCTGTCAGTGCAAATGCTATTATACAACTGAATCGTAGCTGGCTGCACTTGACTAGCTGTATCTGAACTTCTGTCAGCTCTTACAGACAACTCTATTCTCTTTGTAGGGTGGCTTTTTTTTTTTATTCCCTTCCCCCTGGGAGCTCGGCTGAACTTGTTCTCATATGGAGATCTCTGCTATGGCTGGAACATTTTGTTCAGATACTTAAGATGGTTTCTATTTGCTGCGTTAAGACTTAGCGGGGAAACTTGTCCTGCATAATCTCAGCTCTGACTGATAGAAATCAGCTGTACCGGATGGTGGTGGTGTCTGTTCCTCGGCTTTGAGCATGAATGGGACTGTTCTGTTGAAATAGCTGAATCCTGGCCCAGCTAAAACTAAAACACTACTTGCTGAGTTTCCAGAAAAGGTGTTTAATGCTCTAAATTTGGTGTAGCTCTGAGGTCAGTATCCACCAAATGTTGAAACACAGGAAGGATGTCTTCTGGTGTTGGAGGATTCTTCCGTTTAAACTGCAAACTGGAACTAAGAAACTGTTCAATCTAGTGCGGGACGCTTATTGGCAAGACTCCCAACCCTGTTAAGAGTGATGGGAGTTTGGCATTTTGTCTTAAATTTAAAATTACCACCAGCTTTCAAGAAGCCTAAACCCGTATTTTTGACAATGGCTGTCCCTGTAAGACTATCGTATGACTTCAGAATAGGTGATGTGGGTGTTCCTTGGGCTTCTTGTCCTAGAAAAGTCACGTCGCTTTAGTTGGTGTTCGTTAGCATGACGTTAAGCCTGCATGTTGCTAAGAAAAATTAGGAGACATTTCACGGAGCGTCACATGAGCCGAGTGGCTTAGCTGGAGGTGTGGAAACTGGCCCAGTATATCCACAACTAATACAATCAATAGAGCTGGCAGAGCACAGAATTCAAAGTTATATTTTAAACATCACACCAGGCAACTTTCCTTCTCAAGGTTCTTCCTTCTAATCTTAATTTTTACTGCAAATTTAGCCCACCAAAGCTCTCTACAAGTAGCCGCAGTGGAGAGTATCTGTGCGTTTAAATACAGGATAACCACCTGAACGTCGCTAATTACATTGTGGTAGTTTGGCTGAGCAATTTAAATATCGTAAATCTTTCCGTCAATGTAAAAATGTCATTTTTCTGTCATCCTAAAATCTGCCCTTGTCCCTGCTTTTCTTTTAGGGCAGTGGTTGCCGGAAAGTCTACTGTTGGAGTGCTGAGGTTAGAGGGCTCAGCTGTATGGCCAACTGGTGGTTAAATGCTGGGGATAACATGCTTTCAGAAAAGCTTTTTTGAAATTTAGTACATGAATAGTGTGGTTTAGATAAAAAAAAAAAAAAAAGTAGTTGTCAGCTAAAAGCAAAGCCTGCCTTAGAAAAGGAATAAATAATGACAGAGTGTCAAAATATTAAAAAAACCCCCTAACAAACAAAACCCAAACAAAAGTTCCTGTGAATAACATTTAGAAGTTCATTGACAAATATTTGACATGTGTTTTGTGCTGTGTCAACATTAGTTTGAAACTCCTGGTATGTTTACCTTTCGTAATACCGGTTTTTTCCCTTAAGTAGTTTATTTATTTTTAATGAAACACAAGTAATGAGACCAAGGAATTTGTGTACTCCTGGCTGCCCCCCTCCCCAGCAGAGAAAGCTCATTTGCTAATTGCGATCCAAAACGACAAAGAAAAGAAAGACTGTAAGACCCATTTTTAACTCCAGGAAGTACTGTGAGCAACTGAGCACAAGTGTTCTCAGTGTAACAGCGCAGCAGTAAAATTACATTGACCTCGTCAACTGTAACAGCTCTCATTTAGCAGCTCCTACTCCACTTAGCATGGTACCGTTCTGCACTGATCATTATACTTTGAACTTATGGCCTGACTTGTAGAGAAGCGAAGCACCCATAGCTGCTTTTGATGTTGATGGGAAGTGTGGGTGCTCAACAGACTATGAAAATTGAACTGTTATCGTTCAGAGCACCTTTAACAGAGGACTTCAGAGTGCTGAGACGAACACCCACGTCAGAGGTCAGACCCTCAGCTGGTGGAGGAGCCCAGACTAATACGAACTCTGCCCATCGCTTTAATCAATAAACTGGAATTCAGGACTGCTGTGAGTAATGCCTTTGGCGGCTGGTGAGGACTTAAAGGAAGATGAAAGATGGTTATAGACCAGATAACCTGGGAGTTAAAAGTGGATCCACACCTGAATTCTATTCCTGGTTCTCATCCACATAACCATATGACATTGGACATGCTACTTGTTCTCCATATGCCTTTGTTTGTCTTCTGTGAAACAGGCTTAAGTCTTTCTTTTGTGGGCTTTTTTTGTTGTAGGGTTGGTTTTTTTTGTTTGTTTTGTTTTGTTGTTCTTTTTCTCTCCACCTTTCTGGTGGCAAACTGTGAAGGCTCCAGGTTATAAAGCTGTCACTGTACCACAGAATTAAATGGCAGTTTTGTCCATGGATTTTTAAATCGCCTGCAGTTAGGGCACTCACACTCCTGTTTTAGCAAGACACAATAGTGCTAATTCAAGTGTTGCTTTAATACAAATTATTATAAAAAAGCATGAACCAGTGGCATACATATTCAGCCCTTAGTGTGGACTGATTTGATCCGTTAAGCAGCATTTTAAATTGGTGGACCACAGAAACTTTCATGGTCACAAGGCTTGTTTTAGCTTGATCCTTGATTTAAAGAAAAAAACTCTTTAATTTTTCAATGTTCTGATTAAAAGATGCATCTTGTAGCCTTTAGGCATCTAACCCCAAAATATTGTACTCAGAAATAAGAAGTAAGAATTGCTAAGTGATAAATATTTTACTTCCATTAGGAAAGCATTCGTCAAGAGTGGATTTTTATACTCCCATTTTCATTCCATTTAACAGAGTTTATTATGCAGTACAGACAAGTCTTTTGATAACAACAGTGGGAATGGTTCTGGTTTTACTCAAATTTTATTAGACTCTTTTTGAGCAATAATTCAGCAATAATCCCACAGTAGCAAATAGCTAAGTAAGGGGCTGTGGTCTCCTGTGGGCTTATTATAGGGAAGGAGGTATTTCTTTACTTGGCATTGCCACGTAGTTTAGCACTGTTTCATTCCCAGAACACTAGAGAGTTTGTTTCTGATTTATAGGTATTGTTGCATTTAAATTTTGGGAATTGAATGGGTTTGAAAAGATACTGGCCTGAATAGGAGGGTGGTGGTTGGCTGGCTGTCGGCTGCTGCCGGGATTTAGTCTCCGTACATGTGGTTACCCATTTCCCAATGCACAGAGGTGATAAATGCAAATACCAACATGTGATATTTTCCATTCACTCTGCCAAGTTGTAAACAAAGCTCTCTGTTCGATATGATCCCTTTTCAATCATAAAATATTTAAGAGCTACACAGAGCTTTTCATTTTCCAGGTGAACTCAAGCTAGGTCATGCCTGTTAGCATAGCCCTGGTATAGGGGACAGATGTTGTCCCAGAAGACTTTTTCCCTTAGAGGCATTCCTCCATGACAAGCAGAGCTCCTCTTCCACAAGCCAGATGCAGAACTGAAAAGAAGAGGAAATGATTTTGTGCTTCTACCAACTTTTCTTCTGACATACCAAGATGTGACCGTTCTGCCTTAGGACGAAAGAAAGAATATTCCCAACAAAATATTGAAACTAAATTTTTGAAGTCATTCCACATCCCCAGATAGCTGTTGCAGAAGGACAAGAATCTAGAAGCCCTTCACTACAAAATATAACTCAGACCACCAGCTATTTGAATGAGAGCTGGAAAACACAGGGTCAGTGGAGCTTTCTGCCCGTCGTGAACCTTAAATCCTGGGTGACGGTCAGGTTTTTTTGTTTGTTTGTTGCGCTGAGGGGTGGTTATAGGAAGCACTGAAGTACTTGTTTTTCTCTGGATATTTCTGCACCTAAATTCTCTCATTTCCATGTGAGAAGTGATTACCTCCAGCCTTATTGCCCACTGATCCTTCATGGGTAATGGGGAACAGGAATACATCCTGGGGTCACCTGGAAGAGATGAAAATAAATTAAAAAACTAAAAAAGTGAAGTATTTACTTTTTTTTTTTCCTCCAAGATACAGGCAGTCTGGGGTAGATCTGTGTCTTCATGCAAGATCATGCTAGTAACTAGGCACGGTTTGGTTTTGTCCTGTCTCTGGTAGTTGGAGTCAGTCCTGTGCATTCCAGTGAGCCTGGCTCGACCGTGCTCCAACCAGAGGGGCGCCCGCCAGCAGGCGTTTCGGGATGGTGAGCAGTGTTTTGTGGGAAATCCTGCCGAGCTGTGTTAGGCCTGTACTAACCCAAATTTGGGAAGTCGTGCTACTGTGCCTGTGAAGCAGCGTTGTCTTCTGCTTCTGTCTCAAAGTCAAGGTAGCTGAGACTACTTTATCATCACTTTATTTGGGCTCATCTAAGCAGAGACATTAGGAGAAATTAAAAATCTTTGGATTTGAAGCAGAGTATTTCTGATAAATTTTATTGTCTTTTTCAGGGAGGAACAAATGCAACAAATGCTTATTCCTGTAATAGTTTGGTTCTACTTCCCAAGTGGTTTTAGTTAGCTCAGCTTAAAGAACTTTGATTTTGGAGTAAAATCGTCTCCTTGAGCATCTACTTGGGAATAAAAATTCAGGAACAAGTGTGTGTGTAGAATGCCTCTTTCCCCTTTAGTTATTTACTTTTTTTTAAGCCCAAATCTGCAGGATCACATCTGCATGCCTATTTAAAACATCATTTCCTTTGCACAGAAGCACTACTATGGCTAAAATTTAATTCTGATATTTAACTGAATGAAATTGCTTGCAGATGACTGTTTGAAAGAGAAACAAACCACATCCTTGTGTGCTGCTGCACTTCGGAGGATTTGCGAAATACTATCCTAATGCAAAGAATGTGACCCTCCTCTGAAAATCAGACTGAATAGTTTGAGTTTCCTCCTGCAAATTACACCAGCACATTTTTCTCCAAACATCATGTCTTGTTATTGTTGTCTTACAAATAACAGCCAGCAGAAACTGCAGAGAGCAAATTTATCCAAAAGTAGCAATGTCTTTTGTTGAGATTCCTGCTGAACCTACCGCAGCGTCTACTCTGACACTGTTTCAGGGACAGATAAATAGTGCCATGAAGTATGTCAGAAATAATTGCAATGAAAATCAAGACTTTTTTGATATGTTATGCTGCTTTTGGTGACTGAAAACACCTTACATCTCAGAAGCTGGGACTCAAGTGTAGGAGCTGTGTGCTGGTCCACTCAGAACTGCACGTGAATCCCATTACCAATAGGAATGAGAAGTTTCTCTTCAGATGGGTGCAGAGGGGAGAGAAGGCGCGAAGGGAAGTTGTTCCAAGTCACTTGGCAAGCCTTTGGAGACTCAGGTTTTTACATCTTCACTGATACCTGACATTGATACTGAAATTGTTTGCCTGTAGTTCAAGTCATGTGACCTGCCTTTCCCCGCATCTGCCATACTGTACAGCTTGTACTCTCAGAGCTAGTCTGTCAACATTTCTATTTTTAAAAAGCCAGCAGCTCCATGAACTGCTCTTGGGATAGTGTTTTGTCTCTGATGGTGAAGGGGGTGCAGCGATGGTAGGAGAAATGAGGAGTGGGCTGTTACAGGATTGCTGCTTCGTACCGCCTTCTGCTTAGTTGATGTGAGACTGGCAGGGGTGTAGGGGTGAAGTTGTCTTTTTCTGAAGCTTAGCAGGGATTCCAGCAGGAGCTGGCACCTCTTTGCAGTACATGTGGTTGGCAGCACGTGCCAGAGGTGCTTTTCTGGGTGGCTGTAGCCAGGAAGATGCAGCAGGATGTACATCAGCAGTTTTATCATTTGAGGAGTTGCAGTTTTCCTTCCCAGTGTCTCTGTAGCAGAATCTGGTGGTGTTTTCTCCAGAGCTGAGTGAAGCAAGACAGAACAGACAGGTTAAATAGCTATGCCAATGCTGTTTTAACCCTCTTTTAGTCTTAACTTCATCCCCTGTAGAGCCAGACAAAGCCGTCACTGCTACAAAGTTTCTTCAGTACCATCTGCTTACTAGAAATCAAAGACCTCTCAAGGAAAAGTCCTCTTCTGTGCTACTCAGTATGTAGTAGTTTTGTGTTCTGATCAAATCAGCCGGGGACTGAGCTAAGTAATATTTTCCTCTAAAGGTGCTGAGCTCCTGGAAGGGCTGATTGTTTTGGTTGAACTTCTGCACGCTGTGACTAATCTTTGAGTAGAGGTTGACATTTTGGTGGTAACCTGCCTTGCATTCTTATTACAGCATTTGTAAGCTTTCTGTAAGGTAATCTTTAAAGTTGATCTCTCCTTTGCTTTTAATCTTTCTGTACGGTTTTACCCTTCTTTTTCCTTCTATTTATGGTTGTGTTGTTTGTGTGGTTTTTGGTTGTTTTTCTTTTCCCCTCCCATGAAATAGCTGAGCTTTCTAAGCTGTTTCAGTGATGCTTGTTCCAGCCTCCCTGACTTGATTCTGTTCCACTCTTGCTCTTTTGTTTTTCTCTGTTCCCTCAGTGGATTTTTTTTCCTCTGCAGCTTATTTTGTTAGCTCATCATCTGCTGTTCCTCATTCTTTCTTAGGGTGTTCCTCACATTCAGGTTCCTCTTCTCCCCTCACTTATCAGTCCCCTCTGCTACTTTCTGTATATATAAAGAGGGGTAACTGGTACTAGTTCTTTTTACTCTTTGACTGTTTTCCTTCTCTTGTCTTCTGTCCTTCTTGAAGAGAACAAATCTCATCCTTTTTTCATAGTGCAATAGTTGGCATCCCTTTAGTTTGTTCTAATTTTGTGGTCCTTTAATGGGGAAGTGAGTGGGGAGCTACCAGAGAAAGGGAAGAAAGTGGATAGACTGAAGTGTGTCCTTCCACCCTCTGAAGCCAGCTTTCTCACCTTGGATACTGTGTGTAATACCAGGTCAAAAGTTCTGTTTGTGAGGGAAGAAGGGGTCATTGTTTTTGCAGTGAACCCAGGAGAGGTGTCCAGCCGGGGCTGTCTCCAGAGTGAGACTTTTTCTTGGTGCTTGCTTTTCCAGCCTGTTTTCTTTCCAGTAACATCAACAACAAAGCTTCTGGTACAGCACATAGCTCCCGTAAGGTTTTAGGGCTTGTTTCCAGGCTTGATTCACAAAGCTACTGGGTCCTCAGAGTTATCCCTAATTCTTAAGTGCACACGTTTCAGATGGACACTCGAAGAGAAGCTTCTGTAGCTTTAAGAAACTACTGTGTATATGAATTAACATTCTGCTGTAGATGAGGTAATTAATTAGACAAAAGAAAACAGTCTTTAGTACTTTGCTCTGATAATTAACAATGGTAAATCTGCCATTGGTAATCTACTACTGTATGCTGGGAACAGAAAATTGCAGTTGTTTGGCACCAACCTGTGAGGTTTTTATCTGTTTGCAGGCTTTTTTTTTTTTTTTTTTTTTTCCCCCCCCCAATAATCCTTTATCAGCTTTCACTAAGGTGAAGCATGCAAGCACGGAGGCCTTTCTCAAGATGCTTACTTAACCTTTAAAAAACCACTGACATTTACAGGAGGTGCCTCTTTCAAACCAACAGACCGCGTTTCCAGCGCGCTCCTGTGCATGATGAGCAGAGCGTCTCCCAACGCAAGCGGCACAGCATTAACAAAGCCTCGCAGGGTGAGAGTCCCCCGGTGGCGTTATTCTGTGAACCACTTGGTAGCAGAAAGATCTAAATGCAGATCGTGTTCTTGGCACTCGATACCCAGACTGCCCAACCAGTCTGGTGTGTTGGCACCGCACAGGTGGATCTCTGGAGATCTCTGCTTATTTTGGCCAACTGGAAAGGTGGTGTACAGTGATCCCTTGCTTGAAAAGTTGTCTTGTGAGTTTAAGATAGAAGTTTGTGCTCCTGATGCTGAGGTTATCTGTTGATGGTCAAACTGGGGCTTATCTAAACCTCAGACGCCAGGCACTAGTGTCTCAAATCAGTTGAAGTAGTCTGTGAACTCTGAAATAGGACAAGTTTTATGAAGCTGGATGTGTGGCTTCTAAGGATGTACCAGATGCAGCAAGTTGAACACAATTTCTATAACCCATAGTAAATTAAAAAGCGTTAAAAAGAAAAGGTTGTTAACAGTTTACATGCGGTTCCCTATTGCGAAGTGATCACTCCTCATGAGGCCCCTTTGCCTTTCTGAACGTGCAGTAGGTAGTGATGTGACTCGCTGGTATTTTATCCAGAGATTGGTATGAAAAGTTCATTTCAATGCTTTTTTTTTTCCCCGCGGTAGGAACCATGGTACGAATGCATGATGGGTTTGTGGCTTATCTGTTAAATATGACGTGTAGATGTAGTTTTTTTCAATAGCACATTGTCAGTGGTTTTTTTTTCCTGTACAGCTCCTCTTAAGGATGTGTCAAGGTTTAGGGTCAGGGCAGCTCCTTAGACCTATAGCAGCCACTCTTTGTTAACTCCCGTCCCTCCCCAAAGGGGAAGACAAAGGGAATAAGGGAGAGAGACTTAGCTATTAGAGAAGGGAACTAGAACAGCTTGAATGAAAATAATAATAAAAATGGAATATATACAAACCCAGTATCGAACCAAACCCCTCTGATGGTAATTACATGACCGTCACCACTGATGTTGTGGAGTAGGCACTGGGAGAGTCCCAGACCGGACCCAGCAGCAGACGAGAGCTGGATTCTGGTACTGGGTTCAGGAACACACAGCTCGGGATGGAATGCAGAACGGACAGAGTCCTCCTCGCGTGCTCTGAAGAAGAAACTGGAAGAGGACCTGAAAGCTGGCAAAGTGGGCCAACAGGGCAAAGAGAGTGAGCTGAGACCTTCCTGATCCCTCAGCTTTATACTGAATATGATGTCTATGGGGTGGCATCCCTCGCTGGTCAGTTTGGGGTCACCTGTCCTGGCTGCTCCTCCCTGCAGGTGCCGCCTTTTATGTTCTGCATGCCCCAGTGTGGTTCACAGGACCCAGCAGTGGCCTGGGTCTGCACCCCAACCCTCGGTACTAACTCTAAACGTGGAGTGTTATCCTTTCCAGAAACAGACCCTGCAAAAACAAGCTGCTTATTTCAGAAAGTGCAGTTAATTAGAAGAACCAAGCTGAAAAGTAAAATCACTGAACAGAATTAGGTCTGTTCTCACTCAGACAGGGACGGGACTAAATAGACTATTGGGGGAAGAGAAAGAGGGGAAAGACACAGCTGTAAATAAGGTTTTATATGTAGCTCTTCTGAAATTACAGCCAAGGTTTAAATGCTTGACTGTGGAGATACTTATCAGGTGGCATACCAAAATGTACTGCTTTGTCTTGGAGGGATTCTTTAAATCTGTCTTTTATACATCTCTAGTTACCATATACTTAAAATTTAATACCTCTCTAGTTACCATATACTTAAAATTTAATAATAGTGATGGTGTTTTAAACCACTGCACATTTCATGGAGTTAAATTCAGGGAAGAAAGAAAATCTAGTAAGTCTGTCGGGGAGGAACAGCAAACTGAATTTGGAAGCTGGGCACCTTCTGATTTATTGGGTTAGAAAGCGAGTCTTTAAGAAGAGTCACGGTGGGACAGCGAGGCAGTGATATATTCTGCCATGCCCACAAATAGTTTGTCAAGGAAGAGCTAGCAGGTGGTAGAGCTTAAAAATGCCATTTTTTTTCCCTTTAGAGTGAGCTGAAAGCATAGTAGGAAGCGGGTTAACTGGGTACTTCCCTTTTATTAAGTCTATGTGGCAAAAAGGATGATGAAGTTTTTGGACCACCACAAAAAGCAAATCCTTCTCCAGTGGTCTGACACATCAACCTTTGTAACGGGGGAGCACGTTAGTCACGGCAATTGCATGGCTGGCAAAATCTAAAAGCAGAGACTTCTGCTGAGCGAGTTTGTGTGCTTCCAGTTGGGTTTCACTAAGGAGGAAGGCAGTTAATGACCCACTTCTGGGAAAAGGAAGAAAAAAACCCCTGTGTTAACACCATTCCAAGGTGTTGGCTTCTTTGGTTTAGGTGCTGTGAGGCTCGCCCGGCAGTGCTGCCCGGCTGTGAGCATGCTGAGCTGCTGCTGCTTGTGCAAGAGGGTGTCTGTCCTTCCTGCTCATCAGATGGGCAAGCAGCTTGGAACCTCACCTCCACCTGAAATGTGTGAAACTACTCTAGTAAAAAGTAGCAGCTCATATTTCTTCTAGAAAGGTGCTAACAAAAGCGAGTTAACTTTTTCTGTGTGCTGGTTGTTTATGCTGGATTTTTGGCTGGTTTACTTACCCAGTGGGCTTTGCCCCTGCTGAGACTGTCCTTGTACATGAATAAAAGGAAGCGGAAGCCCCTCTGATTTGATGGGCTAACCCCTTAGGCTTGATTTTTATTTATTTATTTGTTTTAATGTCTGCTAGAGTATCAGTATGTCAGTGTCCATTAAAGCCTACAGTTGTACTCAATGGGAAGTCACGTAACTAATTAATAAATCTCAGTCTTTTTTAACCTTTTACTGGGATCTGTAGCCTTTGCCTGACTGCTGGCTTTTGCAGGTAGTTTAAATGCTGGTTTTTTCACTAGTATTTTCCTCAGCAGGGTGGGGATAGCCTAAGAGCAGCAGTGCTGGATGGCTCAGGACCCCATAGTGGCAGATGGAGTACAAGCAGGAAACAGAGGGAGCATCCTTGCATTTAGAAATGGGTGGGTTTTCTCTTCCAGGTTACTCATGAAGCACTGAGAGAAACTGTGAACTAAAGTTTTGTCAAGTTAGGAGAAAAGCCTGGAGCACTTTGCATTACAATATCTTCATTACCCTGTACGTGTTCTGCTGGGGAGTTCAGTCAGGAAGAAATCCACGGTTGGATCTTAGTCATGTGTCTTAGCCTTGTGTTTGCAAAAAGTATACTGTGCCTTTACAGCGAGTACTTCTTAGCTTAGACGAGGCTTCCTCTTTTAGAATATTTTATTGTTTCTTGCTTAAAATGGATGGGGAGAAATGAAGCATGAGCCACTGCTGATGACTGGGCTGCACTCCACGCTCAGAGACGCAAAGATGCAGTACCTGCTGATCTGACAGAGCAATGCTTTGCTCCAGTTTGCTTCCATGAATACTGACTCTAACCGTTAAAAATTTGCAAACGCCTCCTCACTGCAGTGTTCCTGGGTAAGTGAAGGTGAACAGCAGCTGAGACTCAAGAAGCCATTTCTCTTTTCATGAACTGCTATGAATCACCTCGCAAAACTGCTTCAAGTAACTTTAATTCCTCCTTTGGAAAGCTGTTGGCAGTGATCGCTGTTGGAGGGAGAACTGTGGGAAGATTGACTTCTTGGCGGCTTTGCTACAGCAGTCCCTCTGCTCAGTGCTTTTTGCAAGCCACTGATCGTCCCTCTGTCCTTGTCCTTCTCTATGCTGAGCAAGCCTTTCACATGCCCTTTGGCTATTGCACTTTGTTCCCAAGTGCCACCTTTTCTCATTCAGTTCTTATGTGTCAATCAATTCTCTCTCTGTGCTGATTTGTGCCGTTTCCCCTTCTCTTCCTCCCCACTGTCTACTACAGGCTCTTTGATATCTCCCTGGCTCCCCAGACCCTGTGCCGCCCCAGGGCTTCTTTAGGCTGATGTGGCTATTTGCTCCAGGGTGTTTAAGGCTTCTCCTGAAGCTCTTGTGTGCCAGTCCTGATGCTTAAGGCTTCCTACAGCTTTGCAGTCCCTTTATTTCATCTCTCCTGGCCATTTTCAGCCTCCCAAGGTAACTTACACTTCCTCTCTGTCCATCAGATGTTTTTGTTCATAGTTTTTGTTTCTTCAGTCATTTTATTTCCTTCCACTCCCTATGAATCTGTTAGCTCTCTCTGCTTTTTTACTTCCCCCTTCTGAGAGGATTTTAATGGTCAAACTTGATACCCAGCACATGCTCCTTTTTCTTCAGTTTCACAGCTCTTCCCAGAGCTCATGACTGAACCCCCCCTTATATCCCAGTGGGCTTTGTAGTTCAAGGAAACCACCCTTGCCATCTTGCTCTGTCTGCCAGTACCAGCACTTCTGTGGTGAGATGACACTCATCCTCACTGCTGCCTCCTGAGGTGACCACAACAGTTTTTAGTCCTCTCTTTGCAAAATGGCATATTTCTGTGAAAGGTCATTTCATGTTCGCTTGTTTTTTTTCCTTAATCGCCCGTGTCATCAACTGAGTTTTGATACTGCCAGGTGCCCTAAACTAAGGATACTTTTCATGCTTATTGTCACTGGAACCAAAATGTAATTGCGTTCCTTTGCCATTTATTCCATGTTAATCCTCCAAAAGAAGTGTTTCACTCATCATCTGAGCCAGTGGTTTTAGTATAGTCTGTGAAACCCTCGATCTTTAATTTTCTGCATGGGAGCAGAAGGGAGAGGGAAGAGAAGGGACCGTGCAGTTCATCTGTTTTAGAACAGATAGGCACTGAATTCATGTGCATTACCAAATCACTGTGTTGTGTTGAGGAATGAAGGAAGCAGGGAACTATACCAGGATTAAGCTTTCTTTTGAACTGACACGAAAAGCCTTTCAGTTACTACGGCGAGATTCCCTTTTGACCATTTGAACAGAAGCCTGTATGTGCTGACTTGTCCCAGCTACCAGGGGTCTGGTTTGAGCTGCTGCAGGGAGGTTACAGAGGGGGACCTGCCCTGATTTCATGTTAAAATCTACTGATATACTTCATCAATTGTGATACCATTTTTGTCTCGATGAAGGGAGCGATTAGAAGAGGAACAAGCAGGTAGTGGTGTGCTGGAACGTGGATGATGTAATTCATGCACAGGAGCAATAGGTTCGTTTTGCCTGTCATCCCATTTTGAGGTCATTGAAGACTGGTGGCAAAAAAATAACTTGAGAGATAGTAAAGGAAGAAGTTTTCCGCACACCAGCGATTCTCAGGGTGTCCTAGAAGCTGCAATAGCCTGTCAGCATTGTCTTGCTCCTGAAGCGTTATCTTGAACGTGTTGGGTGACAGGAGGAACCCCATGAATGCAGCAGCCACGTGGTGAGGCTGGGTCTCTGCTCACCATCTATCTCCAGTGCTGGTTTACGTTTCTCTCCCGAACTTTGCTGCTGCTTTTGCATTCTGTTCAATGAGAGTCTCACCTCTGGCTCTTGCAGCGACACTGCGATCCTGTAACTGGAGAAGCAGTGAAAAATCAGTGCTTTAAGCAACCTGACTCAGGTAGGGCATGTCCCTGTGCCCCAGGGTCTGCGTGTGGCTGGTTAGAGCATGTGCTTTGCAGCACTGTGGTTGTCAGCCAGTGGCAGTGTATGGGGGGAAGCCACATTTTCTATCTTTGCTTTCTTTTCTTAGCTTTAGATCATAATTTGATCTTGTCTTTAAGAGCGTAGGCTCAGACTGCAACGAGTGGTGTAACAGCAATAGTTCAGCCAGTCTCATCTGACTTGTCCCTTGTCCCCTAAAAAATGTCTGTCACTGATCCCATTTTGACATGGTTGTGCTTCCGTGCAAGGCCTGTTCACAACAAAAGGGAGAGGCGAGGAGTGTCAGTTGAAACAAAAGCCTTACTTAAAGCTTTGCAGAATGTAATGTACTAACAGGTTTCCCTAAATCTTTAACAAAAGGTTATTTAAAAAGAGTTCAGCTGCTGTTGCCAGGGGACTGTGTAGTTTAGTGTCTGTTACCGTAAACCTGTAACTGCATTTGTCCGCTTAATAGCTGTTGATGACAAGGTTATGTTCACACCTTTGAATTTCTGGGCCCTTGAGGCCACCAGAGACCAACCTGACACCTTTTTGTTGTTCATATTGCTCCTAAAAACGAACTTCCCTCTGTTGTGCACAGAGAGCTGATCCGGCTGAATACAAACTAAGCTCATGTACATCCAGTCATTCCATCCTCTCCTCTTTATGATGTCTCACCTCTGCTTGTTGGCTGCTGTAAGCACTAAACGAGTAACCCTCAGCTCTTCCTACATAATATCTGAAGGATATTTCGGTCATCCAAGGTATTGGGATTTATTCATTGGGACTTGTAGTCATGGATTTTCAAGAAAAGGCCATTCTCATACAACTGAACAACTCGACAATTTTTTGCATGGCTTTGGTAATAATAGTTTGCTTGCCTTCCTCTCTTTTTGCTTATTCGGGATGATCCAAGACTGCAAGGCAGAGTTCATCTATCCCAATATGTTGACGACTGAGCTAGAATATAACATGAAGACATTCAGGCATAGTCATTAGTTGCTGCTGTGTACTGAGATCTTCTATGTTAAGAGGAATGGGTTTTATTTTATCTTGGCCCTGGTTGTAAGCACATCATTCTGCTATGGAATGAGATTGCCTTAATTTCTCTGTCGAATGAAAACAAATACCAGAAGTAGAATCAGATGTAATGTAAAATTGCTGCGGATGGTCATGGTTCCCTTGTTTGGTACACCGTAGATGTGCAGCTTTCTTGGCAAAGGGCTGACACGATGTACTGTCCATCCAGTTCTCCCACAGCGCCCCGGGTGCGGAGAGAACCAGCGCGACTGTACAGCTGGCGAGGGCATCGGCTAAGGTGACTGGATTCAGGAGCTGTGCAAATATCAAAGGGTCATCTTTGTTTCTTTTTTTTTGTTGTTGTTTTTGTTTTGTTACTATTAACATGCAGTTTGTGTAACAGAGAAGATAGGGAGCAGCAAGTTTTTACCTGCCTTTAGGCCACAGAAGGCCTTGTTTTGATCTTAATATGATTGAAAGATTTGGAGCTCTCTTCTCAGTCCAGCCCAGGTTATATAAACAAACTTTGTTTATAGCTGATTTGCTGTATTTTATGGTAAACTAATTCTTTGAAATGTGTAGTGCAATCCTGTATATGGGAGAGGAGATGGATGTTTTGCTGACAGTGTAGTATCTTCTTAGCCATTGTTATTCACGGATGTTAATAGCCACTTAGAAGCGCACTGAATTTAGAGAAATCAAGTGGCTTGTCACAGCAGCGACCATTAGCATTAGGGAATGTGTTCTGTGTATCTTGTGAGGTGTCTGGAATGAATTCAGCAGGTATTCGGTTATTGAAAAATGTTGTATTTGTCATAGTGGGCTGCAGGTCATAACAGCCAGCAACCGCGTGTCAGGAGTCTCTGTTGTCTTGTAGTGATGAATCCCAAGGATGAACCTCTGCAGTGTTATCTGATTCTTTATAGAACTGCACAGGTGACAGGCAAAAATCTGGTACAATTCTTTACTTTCTTTGGGGAACCTGTCAGTGGCAAGCTGACCTCAGTGATACTGTGATGATGAATGTGACATAATCTTACCTTATGTGGAATGCAGCTCGATAAAGAATATGAAACACTAGAGGGGGCAGGAAGGGAATAGGTTTGTCCAGGGTGAAAGCAAATGGGTGTTAATAATCTGGGCTCAACTCTAAGGATTCAGAGCAGCACAGATTTTTGTGGCAGCACAGAGTTAAGTGAGATTTGTACTGACCTTTAATTGGAGAAAGTTACAGAATATGGGCATTTTCTGTTTCTTCTGTGCAGGGAAGGGGAACAGTTTCCAGCTCATGAAAAGTTCTGCTTCCTTTGCATTGCTCTGCCTTTTCTAGCCTGGGGAGAAATCCCAACTCGGCCCTAGATGATCCAACATGTACCAGATATAACCCCCCAGGATAATAAAGCAGTGTTCCCAAATTAATGAAACAGAGTTTATACTGATGGAATGTGACCTTCAGGTAGGGAAAATCTCAGCATGTTCTTGCTGGGGATCAGTGCAGGTCGGGTGGTCGCTATTGAGGCTGCTCGTGGCTATACGCAAGGTGTGTTTGATGCCAGGAGCCGCTTCAGCCATTTACACGCCACCATCCTGCAAATCTAACTCTGTGGCAAGGGGACTGGCCTTACCTGGAAGGGAAATCATCATTCTCCTAACACTGCTAATATCTTCAAACTTCTCACAGTGAGCTTGTTGGGATGCAGAGTTTCTGAGAACAATGCTGCACCAGTTAAATTGGACAAGTATATTAAGATTGAGTTTTAACTATAAGAATTGGAGTCTTCCCGTGTAAAGGAAGCCCCAGTGTGTTCGATGGAAGCTGATGGTTAGTCTCAAAGTGTGTCTGTGTGTGTCCCTGCCTGGGGAGGGAAAAGAAAAGCTTAGTTAAGTGTAGAACAGGAGGGAGACTTTGTACAGAACTTGGAACTGTCTTGAAAGATGGAGGTTAGGTCTTTATTGGTCTTAACTGTCTTTTACCTTCAGTGCTGTTTTTCTGTATTTTCCTCCTATCTATCAGATGTCAGCAAGTGAGTGTGAAAGGCGGTGAGTGATCTTCAGAATGTATTGAACCCATAACAGGGAGCAGAGCTGGGAGGAGAGCACCGTGCCTGTGAAGTCAGACCAAATGTTTTTAGAGCAGAGTAGAAGGCGTAGAAGCACTCGCAGCCTGGAAAATCTCCAAGGCTGATCACATTTGCAGGCTTTTTCTTTCCTTAATGGGAGTTGAAGCTAAGACATTGGTACAAGTGTATTGGTGCTTGGGAGGCTAAACAAGGAGAAACATAAATAAAAACTCAATAATCCCTCACTGGAGGGAACCAAGGAGCTTATCTGATTGGTTACAGCATAGAAAACACATCAGAAAACCACATAAATCCAGAAAAGACTGTGGGGGTTGTTTCCTTTTTTTTTTTTTAAATCCAGTTTGAATCTTTTAAACACTTAAAGGCCAGATAAAATGAGCACCTAAACTATCATCTGAAACGAAGGAAGAACTGATAGGCTTGAAAGGAAAATGTCAATGCCACAAAAATATCGTAACCCTGTAGATGAAAGAGAGGCAATTTATAACTTCAGATGACAGCACAGAGCTTTTAAACATAGAGACTTTATAAAAAGCATGGCTGTTGTCAGAGTTTGATAAACTGGCCTGAACAGTGTGCAGTGAAACTGAATTTTTCATATTTTCCTCTCTTCCTGTAAATACGAAACTAATTTTGGCCGTGTATTTCCCTGAATGCAGTTCTCGAGGTGACTTTGTTCCACCTGATTAAAAATTGTTTCCCCAGAGTGGGAACCTCCATTCCTTCAGTAGCTCTTCCAACAGGTTTCCATTCAGGCCGTAGAGAGTGGCAGTAGTGGTCTTCTAATTTGCCACTGATAGAAATTGTACCTTTTTCTTCATGTCCCACATTCTGTGCTGTGCACAGACTGAGGCAAACGGCAACAAACTGCAGCCACCGAATGGAGCACCTGATAAAGTGAAGAAAAGGGAACGCCTTTGGTACGCAAAGCCTTATTCTCTTCATTGAGCTGCCTTTCCTTGACATTTGTGTCGTTTGGTCTTTATCATTCTGCTTATCAGCGCTCCAGTAAAAGACTTGGTGAGGTACCAAAGATGCTTTGAATGTTAGTGTTATGTACTAGGGAGATTTATTCTTTCTGCTGCTCAGGAGACAGCTTGTTTTTGACAAGAATATAAAATGGAAGTGGAGGGAATGTCGTTCTCTGTTCTTCCAGGATTCAGGGGCCTCTTCCCAACACATTTTACCAATCCTTAGCCCTTTTTTATATGGCATCTGGGAAAACCCGTCAGGCCTTCATCCACCCAAGCCTCACAGAGGGCCTGTGTGCCTGGACCCTTCTCTGCGTCTAGTATCAGTGGGTCTAGTAAAAGCTGTTTCTTCTCCCTGACATCCTTCCTTTCTTGTCTCTTTAGCTTGTCATGGCTAAAAGCATTCCTACTGAAATAGCAAATGTGTGATTTAGTTTTATGTGTAGTTGCAGTTAAAAAAGAAAAAAAAAATAAAATCTTGTGCTTGTTTTTTCAAGCAGAACAGTCATTGTATTTCAGACTTCTCAGAGCAGCATCTGCACCTATTCCCGTCTAGTGGCAAAAGCAGCTAAGTTCTGCTATGATGGAGCTTGAGGTTTGGGATCTCCAGCTGTTTGTTACAGAATCCTGGGTGTGAAAATGAGACTAATTCCAGCTCCCACGGTCACAGCTTGGGATGGGTCACAGTAAAGGGACACCATAGGGAGACAGCAGATTGTCCTGGTGGTCTTTGTAATTTTACGTGCCTCTCTAGTAATGCATTTTACCATTTCCCATAGCAATTCTAATCTGCTATTGTTTAATTCTCTCTGTAGTTCCTGTTAAAGGTCCAGACTTTATTTAAAATCTGTTGTTATTTTTGCATGTCCTGTTTTTCTCAAGTGGTTTATTTTTCCTAAATACTGTGGTTAAAAAGAAATTATTAGTCTGTGAGAATTTGTCTCAAGAAGAGGAAAGAAGTTTACAACAGTAAAGTCTCGTTTTCCTTGTTTATTTTATCAGATAAACAGCAAAGCGGTTTTCCAAGCAAATAGTTGGTGGGTTTGGTTTTGGATACCTGTCAGTCCCCTAACTCACTGATGTGAGAGTTCTTTCTTTTCCCCGCCTGTGTAGTTTCTTTTCAGACTTGGGGTATCAGTTCAGGCTTGATGCAGACGTGAGCTTTCTTTTACTCCCCTGACACCTGCCTGCTTCATTTTGGACAGCTTTTTGTGGCTCGGGTGATTATTTTCTCCCAGCTTCCTCTCTGCCATTTCCTACCTCATTTATTTCAAGGATGCTTAAAAGTTGAGCTGCCGAATCAATGTAGCCATTAGTCTCAGAAGGATAACCAATTATAACCATGGCTTTATGGCACTATGGTGTGGGAAATGTGGCAATTCTTTCCTCCTTATTAGAGATGAATGTTTTCCCCTCTCAGCAGATGGATCTCAGGACTTGGTCTCGGTAGTGTGTGTTGTTCTGTGCTGGCAGGGCAAGCGGGTATCTCTGTGGCAGCAGTGGTGGTGACAGGTGATTGTAGTTGACTGGATGTGTGAAGTCTCTGACGGGTGAGGACAAGTGCTGCCCGGGTATTCTGCATGATGCTTGTCTTCAGAACCTGAGCACATTTTCATGTTTGACATACTGTGTTTACTCAGACAGCAGAAGAACGTTAAATGCTGCTAGGTTGTAATGCTCTGGCTGTGTTCCTCAAAAGAAATCGAGGGCCAGTCAGGGAGGTTTGTAGGTAGCTCCAAATCTTGGCAGAAGCTCCCTGGCATCAAGAGCACTTGTGGAATGACAACTTTTCAGCCAAGCAAAATACCACTGCTGTAGACCTTTCAGGTCCTCTGTTGCGTGTTTTGTTTTAAGAACCTCACTTGTTTTTGCGCTTCTCCTGTTGTGCTGTGTCCCTTAATGGCTGCTCTCAGGATGCTGGTGGGTGGGGTTCCTGTTAACAAAAATAATGCAGTCTAGGAAGCCTTTTTAAAGGGGTAGATTTATGATGTCTGCGTGTTCATCCCATTTCTGTAGACAGCTCTTCTAATGATAAAGGTGCATATATCTCAGTGTGATGTAAACAACGTGATGGATGGCTTGCTGTTTCTGTGGAGAAAATATTGGAAGCTTTTTATCTCTCTGTAAAGCTTCCTGGGAGGCTGTGAACAGGTGGCCCGGTAGAGGCACACAGGTATATCATCATTACGTGCCGTCAGGCTGTTCGCAGGTACCGACTGGGGCCGGCATTTCTGGTCTGAAAATAATCAGCTGCTGAAGGCAAAAGGGATGAAGCTCAAGGCTGCCAGAGCTCTTTTCTCTCCTTTACCATTTAAAACCAGAGTGAGGAAAGATAGAGTATATTAATACAATAACTGGCAGCCAGTCTCTGCAGTAAAGTGATTCCTTAATCCTTGTTTAGGGGAAAAAAAACCCCACAGATTCAGTGATTGCCGCGGTCGGTCGCAGATGCAGGTTTTAATAGTGGTGTAGTTGGAAAATATTAGGGTCTCAACTATTTATTTTAGCGACAAGGATATAGCATATGCAAGTTCTCACAAGGATATTCATTTTTCCACCTCGGCAATCCATGTGTGCGTAGCTCTTGTCTATATTTTTGCACCTGCATTCCTAGTGTGGGCACAAGCACTAATTAGTTTTTCAGGTGCAGAAATTTCACTTAAAAAATAAAGCCAAGTTTCAGTTGTCATAAAAAATGTCAACCAGAGCAATAAAATGTCTCCCTAATTTAAGAACACTAGGAGGCTAAATAAATGAAATATTGAAATACATAGAAATTCCTGTGTTAAAGTTGATGGGTTTAAAATTATTACTAACATAAAAGTGTCACAAATCTTTTTCTAATCTGTGGCATGCAGGATTGCCTGTGTGAAACATGCTCTAGCTGAGAAAGTTTATAAACAACGGGGGACTTTCTACTGACTTCAGGTCTTGCTTGACAAGCATCTTTCCTTTGTAATAGCAACTCCTGTCACCCCGTAGTAATGCCCAGTTCATTTTATTTGCTCAAAGGCAGTTACCCTCCTGTGATTAGAGGGTGTGGAGATGCCCGGTTTATGTTTTCAGGCTGGTATTTTAAAGGGTTATCCCTAAAGGCAGGTTCTTGTTCAATACTGGCTCAGCCAATCTGTTTTAGAGCCAATGGACATCTTCTAATGGATCTCGCTCTGTGGTAACAGCTCTGCTGGCTCGCTTTGAAAGCAGCAAAGATTTACTGAGGTCACCTTGAGATTGTTTGCATGAAGCTGGAAAAACAGTTCCTTGGGGATGGTTTTCTGGAAGTGTAGCATCGTGTAAGTATTGACAGTTAACTGATCCTACCTTGAAGGCTATTTAGGTTCTGAACAATAGATTTTTGTATAGCTGACATCTGAAATTCCGGATGGACTGATGGAGGAGAAGGAAGGAGAACAGTTCACAGAGTCTCAGTCCTGGTGCTCTCCCTAGCTGTATTCAGGAAAGTTACTTTATCTCTGTACTTTGTTCATCGCAGAGCTAAAGGGATAGTTATTGACAAATCCACAATCTATGTGAGAATTTACTTATTGGAAAACAACTTGAGACCCTTAGTGAAAGGGCATCATGATTCATATCCCACCAAACAAGGTGCCGGAGTTCTGGGAACCTGATTAATGTGGGTCCCTGTATGACTGCTAGACAGGAGGTGTCCACCCCACAGCCTCACTCAGCTCCCTCACCTAGAAATGTCCTTCTGGAATTGGCCCTCTCTTTCCATTGACTGCAGAAGGAGCAGAACATGAGCATCCATCTCAGTGAGGTGAGTCAAGGTCTAGAAAATGGGAAAAAAAGCATCATTATTACTAAAGCTTTCTGGGTCATCTTCTACCACATGTAGGGAGATGAACCTGTGTTAGATGAAATAATGACTCCATAATTCTGAGCATGCAAACTTTAGACATTTCTATTTGCTACATTTCTACCTCATGTATTCTTACTGCTCTGACAGCTTGTGCTTCAGTGAAAGGGGTTTTTCATTTGGAGATCACAGTGGTGGTGTTTTTGATTTCTTTGTGTGGGGGGTTTTATTTATTTATTTTTAAATATTTTTTCTTTGTTGCTTTTATTATGGTTGGGTCCTCTAGTAGGTAAATCAGAAGTGCTTTTAATCAATTTGTTCTTTAGATAGGCTGACTTTATAGTGAGTACAGATGGGAAGAACACGTTTGCAGGTCGTTATCAATAGCTTGCCTGTCTTAGTTATATACTTGGTATTGTTACTGAAGATAACTAGAAAATCATAGTTCACCAGATAATTAAAAATTGCACCATACTACAGTTCTGAAGCAGAGACCAGCTAAGGTTGTGTGCGTGAACTTTATACCTTCAAGCCTGGCATTGCTTCCCCCTCTCCCCATTTGTTTTGGCGTTTAATATATATCTTTTAACTAAATACTGAGAATTACTAAGAAAATGCTGCTCAGTGGGGATTTGGGGTTCTGTTTTAACAGATTCTAATGCGTTCAAGAGAGGTGAGAGTTCATTGTTTGGGAAGGAACTTGGTGTACCTGTGGCTGTGGTTTATGACATGCAACTGAAGGGGTTGAAAGGGTAAGGAAGCAGCAATCCATTGCAGACAGGGTCACGTTCACTCAGCTTCTGTGACCTGAAGTCATAAGTCCAGTTTTTTTCATTTTTCTTCTTTTTAGATGGGCCTGGAAGAAGCTGACAAAAGAGGAGGAATTGTGGCTGTTTGTTTGTGGCTTTTTTTTTGTCTGCAGGCAATTTACAGATCATTTTTGCTGGATCATAATAGACATATATTATTTAATATCCAAAATGTACTTTCCCCTGGCACCCCCAAAGCCACAGCAGTCTCAGTGCCATGACACTGATGTTCCTTCTGACGAGATGAAGCTTTTACTTCAGTGTTAATCATGTCACTCACACCGTGATCTCTGCAAAGTGGTACATTTTTAACTATGAAAAGCATTTATTATATATAAGCTATGATCTTGATGTTTCCTGAATGGGTGTCTGGTACTGTGTCATATGAATGTTGTGTGACTTGGTGACTGTAATTGGCATTATGTTTTGTCTCTGAGCTGACTGCATGTAGGACACGTTCATTTGGGATCCACATCCTCCTTTTAATACGTTCAAAAATATTTACTCTTTATCTGCTGTTTCAGACTACTTATGAATGAGCAAGAAAGAAATTTTTGATGTCCTGCTACTAGTTCCTGTATCTTTTTTAGCTGAGAAAATTACTCTTCAGAAAAGTTCTATCACTGGGCATTAGGAGGACTGGATCATTAATATTTAACTGTGTTGGAAGTAGAAAGCATTGTAACAATAATAATAATTTGCACTTGCACAGCACATTTCTCCTGAGGATCTCAAAGCACTTTACAAACCATTTAATTAAGCCTTACTAAATCCCTCTGAGGTTTATCATTAGTCCCATTTTACAGATGGTTAAGCAGGGGCATAAAGAAGTTAAATGATTTGCCTAAATGAGTTAGTGGCAACAATAAGCATGTACTTCAGGAGTCCCAACCACAGCTCTCCTCTCTAACAGAGAAGATATCAAGTGACCATAGTGTCTTGCCAGCAGCAAGCAGAAGAGCACAGCAGCTGAAAACTGAAGAAAGATGAAGGGTTTTGTTTGAGGTAGTTCACTGTGAATCCTCTCTGGAAATGGCGTGATGCTGTAGACAGATTATCTTATCTCTGGGTGGCCTGGCAGTAGAGGAGAAATACAACACGTACCTTAGCCAAGCGACAGAAGAGGGCTGAATGCCCAAGATGTGGGAGCAAGAGGTGGAGGGTGAGTCCTGGCTCTCTACCTGGCCAAGGGTTTGTGTTTCATCCGTTCGTTCACCAGGGACATCTCCACTGCTCTCTTTCCCCCTGTAAGAGACTGGTGGTTTTTTTAATCAGTACTGCAGCTTTGTTCAGTCAGGAACTTATTTCATCGTGTTCTTGCCACTGGATTTAAAATTGTTCATATCATTAGCAGCTGCTTCTCCTCAGATGCCCAGTATGAAAGGTGGGTTTATCAAGACATAAAGCAGAAGTGCACAGGCAAGGGGCACTTGTGCTCGCTGCTTGGCGGAGAAACCACTTAGGAGGGTGTTCGTGTACAAATGCATTAGATTATGGTTAAGCAGTTTATGGACATAAAAACACATTAGAACTTTTACAGCATGCTATAAATTACAGTTTTGTAGCATTCGCAGCCACAATGTTAGGTAATTATGTTCATTAATCTACTACTAAGAGCACATAAAGTTGCCTCCCAAATGATCCTGTGTTTGTGCTCAGCTGGGGATGTGCTGCGAAGGGCCTCCCCTCCCCCATGTCTTCCTTCACTGCTATTCTGTGTTACTAGGAAACTTTATGATTTTATGATGGTTTTCAGCTGACCAGGCATTCAAACGTATGGATCTGAACATTTGGGGACCACAGTGGAAGAATTTCTGTTAACTTGTCTCGTGCAGCTCAGTTTTTTCTGATCAAGTGTTTGCAGTGTATGGACTTCTTGTGCTCATTTAGTTAGGAAGAAGTGATTGCTTGTTGTCCCCTAAATGATCCATGTGTGCCCTGTCACCCAGTATTTAGTAGCCCCTGTGACTGGTAGCTACAGCAGCTGGTATTCTGGCGATGCTTGCTTGGCCTGGGGTTGAGCACCTCATGCTTCATTTTCTTCTGTGCAGAAATATTTCCTTTAATTAGAGCAGATTCTCAGCTAGTGTAAATTAGAGCAACGACATTTGTGTCTCCAGGTTGAACGTCCATCTCACTGACCGTTTCCTTTCTTTCTTTATCTTGCATTTTGGGAAAGGCTTTCAAACCATTTGTTTGAGGTGCAGCCATATTCTGTACAAGCAGTTTTCTAGGGATTGCTTCTTGTTTCAATTTCTTGATTTGAAAGAGCCTTCATGGCCACTTTTTTCTTTCCTCTCCAGTGGAGCAGGTTTTATCTTTGACATGTACCCTAGAGCAACCAGCTCTCTAATCTCTGTCATTCAGCCATATTTTCCCTGCAACTTCCCGTGTATTTTTAGTGATGAAAATAGAGCAGAGAGTTGTGCAGTAACCAGCGTATTCTCTGTTCTTAACCTCCTTGGAGTGTGCGTTCAGGAAACAGCTCACAGAAATTCCCCAGAAAACTGCCTCCCATTTCAGTGACTGCTGAGCAGTGTACACGTGTGGAAGGTACTGCTCAGTTAGAATAGTTGACTGGCTTATCACCCTGAATGTTTCAACAGTCAGGCTACTAACATAGATTCAGCATCTCAGTCCTTTTACAAAATAAAACATACCCTCAAAGTGAAAGAAAAGTCCATATGAGAAAAGCTCCCACCCTGTGATGAAGGTGTGAGTCCATTTAACTCAAACTTCATTTCAGTAAGTCAGAAAGCAAAATCTATTCTCTTTTGTTTGTAAAACGTAAGCGAATCTGATAACAAAAACTTAAGCTTGGGCAAGTCAATAGCAGAAAATGACTTGTAGGAAAGACCCACTACTTATATGTCAGTCCATTAATTGGGTTTTCAGTTGCTGATCTCCTTTCACCTCAAGATCATCTTTACATAGTTTAAGAGAGAGCTAGGGCAGCTACCTGTGCTACTGAGTAGGAGCAGCCGTTACGTGAGGCAGTGACAGATGCTTAATCACTCGACAGTCTTCAGTGAAAGGCATTCATCTATTTGCTAAATAGATGTAGTTTCAGTGACACTTGAGCACTCCAGTTTCTAGGGAATTTCTTTGTCATTACTGACAGATTTATTATCCTGACCATTAAATTAATAAAACAGAGAGCACAGCAACAGCTCTTTGAGGAAAGTGATTTTTTTTTTGGTGCCACAAACCCCTCCAGCTCCACATCCCAAGCTGTCATCTACCTATTGCCCTGGATCTCTGTGCCTAATGACCAGAGGAAGTGGAAAAAAAACAAGTCTAGCATCTCTGTGACAGGACAGGAGGAGGACATTTGGCAGGGATGAGCCTCCCCCTCAAAGAGACTTGCTTTCATGCACCTTGCCCAGCTTGCCGTGACTGTCGGGGCTGCTTCTGCCTGGGGCAGAAAAGTGAACCGCTTCAGTCCATCACGCAGCCATGAGCTGCTGATACACCTTGGTATCAGCACCAACGTGCTGCTTGGGCATATAAGCAAGAACTGTAGGAATGGCCTTTTGTTTCTGAGAGAACAGCAGTTTCAGGGAAACGTCTGCCTGGTAAATCACATTTTTAAGTTTGACACTGCATTCGCCTGTTCCCTGTTGGGCTTCAGCCTTCCTTTAGCACGTTTTGATCTGCAACTGCATCATTGGGCTTTGCTTCCTTTTCTCTCCACGAGGAGTCAAGAGATCCTTATTTTTAAGGGCAGTGTCTCCCCGCTGCCCGGCAGTCTGGCTAGTGGGTCTGTAGCCAGGCAGCAGCAGGGAGAGCCAGTAAGCCAGGCCAGCAGCCTGCTCAAATGGAGATAAACTGGGGTCCTGCTGGAGAGCGTCAAGACAGAAGGATGTGATCAGAGCTGGATGTTCAATGTCGCATGCAGCTGCTAACCTGGTCCTTGTCCTCCTGACAAACCAGCTGCCGTTTTGGGTTAGCGTCAGAGGCGTGGAGCTGGGCGATTGTCAGCCCTCGTGTTTTTCTGATGCCATCTGTGTCATCTGTGGAGCATCCCATAAAGCAGATCGAGAAAGCGATAGACGCGGGCCTTCTCTTGGTGCCGACGTACCGCGGCAAATCTTTGTTTCTCTTGCTCACGCGCGGTCTCGGAGCTCACATAACGTCGGGTGCTTTACTACTCTGCTCAGGCGTTCAGTGACTTAATTGTGTGATGGTATTGATGTAAAATTTAACAGCTACTGTGTGTATTGACTATAGCTTCATTGGTCGCTGTGAGAACATGCTGTGCTATTGCCCTGCTATTCATTTAGCTGTTTTGGTCCATTTATTAGATATTACAGAGATTTTCCTTTTCTGGACAGAACTGGTAGTGATTTCTGCAGTGGAAACCTATTGGGAATGACTCTAATCTAGTTTCTGAGGATTTGTTTATTGGGGCAGCACATGCTGGGCTAATTTCAGGGTATATGTTCCACGGTATCTTTTCCATCTGCAAGTGAAGTTTTAATGAGGGGATCTAGTACTCAGCAGCTTCCCCCCGCCCCCTTTCAGTTTTTACTTCCCCCAAAAAATCAGCAAAAGCAACATTGGCTCAGTCAGTATTTATTGGCAAATTAGTGTTCCTAAAGACTTCCTTTTGCTTGTTCTTTTCTGGAGCTTGGAGAAATAAGATTTCACGTAATGCATCTGGGATTGGATTACTGGATTGAATTTTGCAAAGTACGCTAGGGATAGCTGAGCCTGTTTAGAAAGCAGCTAAGCCCCTAAGTCAGTAAAAATTCAATTCATGGTAGTCGATGAGGGGGTTTTTGCCCTTTTGTTGTTGTTGTTGTTTTTGTTTTGGGTGATTTGCTGTTGTCACATTTCCTTTGAGGTGTTTTATCAGGGTTTATTAAGTTTTTGGTGGTGGGGGTGCTGGGGATACAGCCTTTCTTCTGACAAATAGTATGGAAAAAAGCTCCCTGGAAGCTGATGGCCCTCAGCCTTTTTGCTTGTTGAACACAAACGCTCATTCTTAAAGGAGCTCTTCAGACGAGTTTGTATGTCGTGACCATTTTGCAAAGCTGCAGAAGCACAAAGATGTTCAAAATTTATCAAAGCTGAGGTTGCGATTGGTTATTACTTTGCATCTGGTCTTTTGTGTACTCAGGAGCTCCTGCTCCTCCCCTCCCTCCCCCTTCTCTCCTGCTGCGAGTTGAGGTTTTGGTCCTCAAAACCAGGCCAACCACATTATTATAGTGCAGATGGCAATAATCTCTGTGTGATTCTGATAACAGATCTCGGGACGCAGCAGGGCTTGGGAAATTCCAGCTCTGTTGCAGGGGTGGATCTCATCCCAGAAGAATAGTATCTGAATTTAGACTCTGTTTCTCTCTGTAAAATTGTCCTGATTTTTTTTTTTTTTTTCTCTCCCTGGACTTCCTTTTCTGTTTCTTAGGCCAGTGGTACTGTTTTGCTGGTGCTCCTGTTTATTTTTATGCTTGGGACTGATACATTTTTTTTTTTTTCTTTAGAAGAGAACATCAGACAAAGAGAGATCTAAGTGTCTGAACCTGAGGAAGTAGCTAGGCAAAGCTGGAGGGAAAGGAGAAGCAGGAAGGCTGGCAAAATTCTCACGGTGTGGAATAAGTTTTCATAAGGTCATCAAAAATGCAAGAAAGGAGGGGAAAAAAAGAATTCTGAATGAGGTAAAGACTGTCATGGGAGGAAACCGTAAAATACTTTGTTGAAACCCAGTATAGTATCTTTTAGAGTCCTATGATAGTCCTGAGAAGGAGGCTGCAGAAGTGTGGTGTGTAAGAGGACTGTATCCTCCTCATCCTTCAACAGGAAATGGGCAAAGCAGCAAAATGCTTTTGCTCTCCTAACAGGAAGAAATAATGGTTTCCTAGGTGAGTTTTAATGCTCTCAGCAAATCTTTGCAGCTTATGTTTTTACATTATAGTCATTTTCTCGAGTCAGACATCCCTGCTGCCTGTTAAGTAAACACAGAAAGCATAGATTATCAGTTAAGAGTATCGACAGTATTTCAAGTGCTATCAGAGAACATTTAATTCAGTTTAATTTTGTGATAAATCTCATGTTTAATCCTCTGGTTGCTCTGTAATCATGTCTCTATTGATCTTTTCTGAATGACTGCATGCAGTTTAATAAACTTTGCCATTAACCCGAGCTTTCTAAAGGGGGAGATTGATTCCAGTATCAAGTCTGATAGAACCAATAAGCACCTGAACATCATTAAATCTGTCCATTATAAAACATTTGCATTGAGATCAAAGGAAAAGTGTAGAGGTGAATTTGCAGCTTATTAGAGAAAGAGTTTGCAATTGGAAAGTCTCAGTATGTCACTCAAAATCAGCAGCAGTTTTTAGCCTGGCTGATTCAAGCTGACACCTCCTTTCATTTCTTATTTCTCAAATCCGTCTTTCATCCTATTGAGCGACCTCCTTCCCTCTTTTCCCAGCCATAATTATATCCTTTAATTTATTCCATCTTTTTCACTCCAGGCATTTGTTTAGTCCAGGTTTTTGAGGTCATTTTTGCCTCATAATAAAACTACAGAGTTTGTGTGTCTTTTCGAAGTGTTGGTTTGGATTTTCTGTCCTGAACCTCTTTTATAAGGAGTGTCCTAGTTACATGAGATATAAAATAGGCCAGGGAATGGGGGGCAGGTTATAGAATTGGAGAAAAAAAAAAAAAAGAAAAAAAAAAAAAAAAAGGATGACCTTCTCAAATTTTTTCTTTTAAGGCCTGTTCCCGCCGCTCCTCCCAGGCTGTCTCACGTACTCCAAATGCCAAAGGGTATTTGGCGGTTTGGCCCGGATCTGTAAGGGTGTGTAGGACCATTGCTTACATAGGGACTTACTACCAGCTGAATTGCATTGAAACAAAGCACCCAAATTCCTCCTGCCTGAGAGCGTCTTGGTGGCTTTGGGAGCATCTGTGAATCTTCGTGATGCGCGTTGGGCAGGCGAATGATCCCTCCAAACAAAGTGGCTCTGACTCTCTGGAAACACGGGGGAAGAGGGGACTGGCACCAGGCTGACAAGATACCATCTCTTGTGCAGTTTTGCTGTTTGGTGTTTTGTCAAAGCAGCGCCGCTTTTCCAGAGCAGCTGATAGGGGATGTTCAAGGACCATGGGGAGCTTAGAAAGGAAACTGTCTAAAGTTTCTTCTTCCCTTTCCTCCCACTCTTCATTCCCATGCAGGCATCAGAAGTTCTTGGCCCGCAGGCGAACAAAGAGTCTTTATTGATTTCAAAGGCTGCAGCTTGTGTGGAGAGAGTTGTTGGTGAGGGGAAGGATGGCAGGAGAGTGCTGACTCAGGATGGAGGAGCATGAGGATGTGGGGAGCTGGTGTTGAGGGAGATGGGAGGAGACTGGTCCTTGTGGAGGGGGACAGAGATGGAGAGTTGTCTGGAATTATGCTGAAGAACAGAGAATAGGAAACGTTTTGACTCCTCTGTGTTAGGAAGGGGAATAAGAATAGCAGTTGGACACTATTCTATTTCTTATCCAGAAGATGGCTGCATTGGTTTAGGTCTGACCGGAGGAACACGAGCCAGCCACTCCATGAACCCGCATCACCTTTGCAGTGTCTTGTTTGCTTTTTCTAAGCACATGTGCAGCTCCCTTTGTTCCTGTGCTTGCCCGATCCACTTACCTCTTTAGCTTTTTAGCATTCGGAGGCACAGATGAAGTAGGATGTGGTTCTACTTCCATTTTACAGATGAGCACTGCTGCACGGAAGGGCTAAAGGCCCAAATTCACAGAGCCATTTATTTCCTTTGGAAAACCAGTCAATGAGAACTAAATAGTTTTAGGTCCCTGAATACCCACTGTGTGGACTGGGGCTCAGCTTACTGCTGCAGGTCACAGAAGTGATCAGGAATTTTAACAAATGTCTCCAACTACCCACGTTAATAACTTACCATCTCAGTCCAGCCAAGCTCTAATCCTGTGCCTGGCAGGGTACAAGTTGTGATAAGATCAGACAGGAGAGATTTGGATACTGGCACCAACAAGCAGCTTAGAAAACAAATCTTTAATAGGAAAGGTTTCTTTCCAAGTGCAGACTGATTCCTGCTTACGGTTCTAATTCTCTTCCACATATTCCGCAGCTCTCGAGAGATGCATTGCAGAGCTTTATCTGCTTTCTGCTTGAGGCAAGTTTTTAGAGAGAGACAGCAGTTTGGATGCTTTCTACAGAAGAAAATGGTTACAAGTTCAGTCGAGACAGCCGGGTATATGATAACGCGTGGTTTGAATATAAGTATTGCTCAAGAGGTATGATTCACAGTTTTTGTAACTCCTCAGAAGTTTGCTGGAGGCATTAGCAGAGCTCTTGACTCAAGAAGTTCTGTTTTGGAACTGGATCCTCTGACTGTGCATCCCTACCAAGTTAAATTTGTAGCTTCTAGGTGGTTATGAACAAGAAATATTACAGAAATTGTTTTTCCAGCCACTGAATAGCCTTGAATGTCAGATGTCACTTCAGTTTTAAAGGATCAATCCACAAAGTTGCTTAAAAAATTGGAATATTTGCAGAAGACAACGTATTTTCAGCCCCTGCCCAACTGTAAAGGAAATTTTCTTTTGTGTACGAGGTAGATTTACAGGGTCTGTGCCCAATAATAAAACTGAACAAAGCACTCTGGTTTTCCTTTTTTATTTATTCCCATTATCTCTGTGCCCGCCTAACTGCAGACTCCACATTCTAAATACAGGATGGAAGGCAAGAACTGTGTTTCCCCTCCAAGGACCTGCTGAATATACCCAGTGCCTTTTTGGGTGATGCCACATAGCCTTTGGAGCATCTACTGGCCCCTAAAGCCAAAACAAGCTCTTTGTTGCCAGGATGTGGTGCACTGGCAGAAGTGGAGAAAGAAAGACAGAGAACACGTGTGGCAGTTACCCAGTGGTTTTGGCTCTGCTTTTGGTACGGTGGCTCATACCTTTGTAAAGTAACAAGAAAACAGTTCAGGTATTTATTTCATCTGCGTATGTGAATGAGGACTCTTGAGATAGGAGCAACTTACATCTCCTTTGTAAGTGGTGCGAAGGACAAGGCAATGATAAATCTTGTCTGTTATGCTAAGCTGTGCTTCTGAACTGCAGAGAGGGGGATTTGCCAATGATCAGCACTGTACAAGAATGTAATCCCTCTGGTTTTTTGATCATCAAATTTATCTTTGCTGTATCTGTTTCCTAGGGGAAGAATAAGCCAGAAAATGGAAAGGTTACATATTGCTCTGTTGCTTAAACTTTTGTTCTTTACTATCTTTCTTCAGCCTGAATACTAGAGGGAGGTTTCTTTTGCAGATGGGATGTTGAATCGTCGTTTCTTCCCCCACCCCAGTTGCACAAAGGTTCTGATCCTTTTCCTTGTGAAGAATATTACTGAGCTCGCCTTAAGTGATGCAGTCCTCTGGTCCTTGCTCAGCTCTTTCTCTCTCCTTTTTTTTTTTTTTTTTTTTTTTTTTTTTTTAATCACTGTTCTTTCATTTTAAAATCTGCCTTCATCAATCTTTTGTGTGAGGTGGTATGTCACCTGCCAAGAACAGTGGTAGAGTTAAGTGGTTCCCAGAGAAGGAGAAAGAAAATCAAGAGGCATATGGGACAGAAGGAGCTTAAAGACAGAAAAGGTAGCGTGTTAAGTTACTCAACTTCTTGACCCGCAAGATGGAAGAGAGTTGTTTCAAAACAGATTTTTATTTTGAAAAGTCCAATAATTATAATTTCTTGTTATATGGAGGCTTTTGGGTTGGTTTAAAAAATCTGCAGGTTGAAGCATTTACCATCTGGTATAATCCATGAATAGTTCTTCTAATTCTATCCTTTTTCTTGCTCATTTCTGTGTTGTCTGTCCCAAGAGCTGGGTTTGTCCTGCTTGCTTGCACGTGCGGAGGGATGCCTTTGTTTTCCCTGTGTGCTTGTAAGGCTTCATTTGTGATACAGAAAAAAATGACGTGGATCTTTCCATCTCTCCCTGTTCTCACTCTACATAGCACAGTTTCCTGGTTGTTTTTACATGATGGTTTCTTTGTCTTGACTCCTGGAGAGCAGATTTTCTGGTCTGGTCTTGAGGGTAACTTGGTGGCCAAGCTAACCTCTTCTGTGATGTCCCTGCTCCGTGCCTTTCTGTGGCTGTGGTACTTTAGTGAGTGTCACGAGACTTTTAGAATACATTGGACTTTCCAGGTGCTGTACCATCTTTCTGCAAGACCAGGAATACAGAGGTGCTTCTGATTTGATTTACAAACCATAATACATTTTTTATGAATGCTGAGTGCTGTGCTAATGAATGGTGCCAGTGTGAGAGCCTGGAGGCTGAAGTCATCTGTTTATCCCTAGTGCTGGAATACCAGGGATGAGAGCTGCCTTAAGCCCCCATCCATTTATTCTAACCCTACCAATAAGAGGGGGATACCCTTTAAATGTAAGATTTATTGGCCCACTAACTCCTTGGCCTTGGTCCGTGGCCTGCCAACAAAAGCACTGTTTGAATTATTCAGCCAACACCATATGGATGTGGAGAGCGCAGGAGCCCGTGGGCAGCTTCATGCCAAAGGCTTTGCTGGAGGGAAATAGGAGATCATTGCAGAAGTCTCCTGGTAAAGTTGGCAGGACATTGGGCAAAAGTAAAGGGCTGATGCATTTGGATAGGAAATAAAGATAAAAGGGCAGATAGTCTTTACTTAAAGCTGAGTAAGCAATGTAATTTAGTCCTAAGGTGGCATGTGTATTTTGGTCAGTATGTGCAGATCTTGTGTAATAACAGATAGAAACATGCACCATTTTTATTTTTGGGAGAAAGTTTGAAATTGTAAAAATTATTTCTGTTCCAAATCAGAACAAAAAGTGCAAATAAAAAAAAAGGAAAGGGGAAAAAAAAAATGAAGGAAAAAAAATACTGGAAGTTTCAGTGTAGAACTGAAGAGTTGCTCAATTACTTCAACTGAAATTGTTTGTTTCATATTACTCAGTGTGGTACCTGATAACTATTCAGTTGGATTCTCTCCACCATGAAAAATCCTATTTTCCAAGGAGAAAAAGTTTTGGCCCTGCTGTGACACGAAGCTGACCCTTGAACTCTGGCACAGGCATCTGCATGAAACGCAGACAGACATTCCCAGCCCATGCCCGCAGTCAAATGCATTTCTGCGTCGGATCCAGGCGGTGCTGTGCATGGCGTGACCGTATAGAATAGCAGAGCTGTGTACAAATACACTGTCATTACTGGCAATGTGCAACTAGCGTGTTGTAGTACAGGGAACAAAAATTCACCTTTGTTTTAGGAGCTGGTTTAATGCTTCTCTCGCTCTGCCTCATCTGTAATGGTAGCTGAGCAGTGTGAGAGCACTGAAGCCCTCTTTGTTGGCATCAAGATTTAAAGGGAGCATCCCTAGGGACTCTTTCTCTCCACACCCCTTTTCTATTTCTTTTCATTCCTCAAAGAAAGTAAACAGTTTATGAGGACGTGGCCGTGCTGCTCGGGGTATATCAAGCACATTTATTTCAAGCCCAGCACTGTGAAATAAACCCAGAGCCAGTGGGAATAGATTTCCCTTGGCTGCAAGGGCTGCATGTTATGTGAGCAGTGCTGGGGATTAAGTTATGTAAAACATATCAGGGATGGAGTGTTTTGTTACAGGTAAGACGCCTGTTGCGTCAGAAGCACTCGGGAGTTGTGCCTCGAGATCTGCTGGAGCTCGTGCTCGGGGGCGGTTGTGGGCCCGAAGGGCAGCCAGCGTGGTCAGGCACAGCCCTCTTTGCTCTGAGATCTTTCCTGGGTGCTTTACCAGGGAAAAAAAGGGTGGTAGGTGCACAAAATACAGGTACTTACTGAAAATAATTTGAAAAGCTTGGAGTTGGAGAGAACATGGCTCAGATGGTGCAAGGAGGGACGCAGATTCCCTGCTGGGAGAGGCCAGCTTTTGCTGGTATTCCAAACAGTATATACCCAAACCTGGCAGATTCACAGGTGTAATGAAGATGATTTAGTGATACCTGCAAGAAAGAGGTAACCTCGGACTTGTGTAAGTCCAAGCTTGCAAGTCCGAATTGTATAAGGTTGCTACCAACTTGTATAAGACCTAGAAAAATCTAGAAAGAAAAATGACATAGGACATCTAGGCTGGCAGAAGCTGGGCAGAGAGAGAGCTTCAGGATCTCCTTCTGTTGGCAGGAGTACCCAGGGTTCTGACTCCATCACTCAGCAGAATCAGCTCTGTGGGATTTTCCCTCTACAAAACAGGGCAGCTGTGAGAGAACCAGTTCAGTGGCTCTGGGATCAGAGCTGGCCTTGCTCCGTGCTGTCTCCACACTAGCTCCAAGAGCAGGGTTTTTCCTAACTCTGGTTGCATGAACTCCAGTACTTTGGATGACTGCTCTCCACACCTGTAGCGTGGCATGGTATAGTATTTCGAAGGACAAGATTGAGAAGGGAGAGGGGAGGCTGAGCATGAATACCATGTTGTGGTAGAAAAAGATAAAATAAATGAATGACAGTTGATTGCTCTGATACTCATCTCCAGGTATGACATCGGGTTTTGATTTCATAGGGCCTCAGCTGCCACTGTAGTCTTAGATTTCAGCTAAACATTTACTTTGTGTAGCATCTGTAGGCTTAGTGAATACTATGTAATGTGTTGTATAAGACTGTCCTTTTTGCTTTCCAGCTAAGTTGCTACAGCTGTTTTGTAGAACTGGCTGCCTTTGAAATGAGTAATTACATTCTGCTGTTGTCAAAGTTGGTGTGTAGGAGTAAGTTTTAATCTTTTATACTCAAATACTTGAATAATATTTCTCTTTATACATGTTTTATATCATGTCAAGGTAAAAAATTGAGTGTATGCTCATATACAGCAGTATGAAAACTGATAAGAACAAGTTTAAGGATTTTGGTAAAATCCCATTGCATGCAGTGAGACAGACGCGTATCTTTGGGAGAAAGTTATTCACGTAAGGCATCGAAACGTAGTCGGTGGGAATAATCACAAAGGAAGAAAGCAGATCTCATTTCAAGTGACAAGTTTTGTAGCTTGTTGAGAAATAGAGTGTGCATCCAAAGACACTGTGCTGGAGAAAGGCATCGTCTGTTGGTTGAACTTGTAAACAGGGAAGGACATTTATTTTGCAGAGTAAAATACCTCTTTTTCAGTTACTTTCTTAGGTGTAGTGTGTTAGTAGAAATAATTGGAGATTACTTGTGCTAAAGAGTGCTAACCCACTACAGCAATGAACAGGGTAAAATTTAAGTAGAACACAGCTGACAGATGTATAATCTTTACGTAACGCCAGGTAGGACACAATTTAAAGTGTATAAGCATGGCTGAGCTGCAGAGTAGTAAGCGTATGGGATCTCTGGTTTTCATTTGCGTGGTGTGTATGTAGCAGACAGCTATGTATTCAAGTTCCTCCAAGTTTGGGTTTGGGAAGTTTATTATTTTTATTTGGCCCTTGTGTTTTTATGAATTGTGATGTTGCTTTTAGGAATATAATGGCCTACTTTATTTCTTGATGATCCTGAAGTGATTTATGCAGCAGTCAGGTTCAACTTCCTCAGGAATTGGAGTCTCTTGTTGAGCCCCTTTCCCACATACTACCTCTTGGAGGAAGGTTTCCTCTTGCTGATAGGAGTAGAATAGAATCCCCATTTCCTCCGTCTCCATCTCACATTTAGTATGTGGCATTGAGGGAGGCCATTGCACTAGTGATTATCTGTGTCCTTATAATAGGTGGTGGTTAGTAAAGCCTGATTCGCAGGAGTGCTCAGCACTGCCGGTAGCTGCTGCAGTCAGGGAAGGCTGTGCTTCATTAGATAAAGTGCTTTGCAGAGCTTAGTCCTCTGAAAAATCAAATCTTAGGTGCTTCCTAATAGGCGCTTAAAATTAGCAGACGTTTTTGACCTGAACATGTCAGGACTGTTGTTGCCGCCTCTAAAATGGGAATAGCAAAACACCTTTATCCAGCTGAACAGCTGTAAAATAGGTCACTGGTATTTGTTGAGCATCTGATACTATAGTGAGAAGCTGCATAGAAAAGCCCTTGAGGAAATTAATAATTGCGTGTTCAGAGGAGGGTGGGAATGGAGAGTAAGTAAACAAGTCTTAGGTCCGCACGTTGGACAAAGAGGAGAAGACAACATCTGAGTGGCTGCTCATTAGGCTGAATACCTTCCATTCTGCACAGGGAAATAAGAGCACGCGATCATGTAATTAAAGATTGTATCATGCAGCATATGCGCAAGAAAGCTGAATTAAGGTGGCGGTTGCAGCTTTAATCCTGGCCTTTCATAACTTCCAAGTCCTTGACTCCGTAACCTCAATAATGTTGCTTTAATGTAGTTTTTTGTGTGTAATTTAAATCGGCAGCACCTGAAAAAAGAACCTTCTGTTTATCAATGATATTATTAACAGTTGATTTTGGGGATGAAAAATCAAAGCAATCTCTTGGCTACAGAAAGGCTTTTTAGCAAACATATCTCAAGCAGACAGCAACTTGCTTTGCTATTGTTTTGCCTTCATCTGTAATCACCACAGAGCGTCCTGCAGCCTGCTACGGCATTTCATCTTCAGTTTGTTGCACAACCTTTTTTGCACAACTCTGAACTGCTTTGTTTTCAGCTTCCAGAGAGATGCAGGAGGCAGTGGATTGTAATTTTATGAAAACAAAGCAAACAAAACAAGACTAAACCTTTCTGTAGAGGTCTCACGTCTTGAAGAAATTGCTGGGATGAGTGGACGGGCTACTGCACACGCTGTAGCTGACATCACGGCTATCTTCACCTGTCCCTTTTGTCCTAAAATGCCATGATTTCTACATTCTGAGAATCATTTTCTCTTTTGCGTTGCTTTTTACAATTGCCTTCCTTTCTTCTGGTGTTTTAAGAGCGTTAACAATTTTTTTTTTTCCCCTAGATTAATGCTTTGAAGGAACTAATTGTGCATTCAGAAGATTACATAGTGCGTTTAGCTACCATATCTGGAGGGAAATGAATATTATAAACATCTCGGTTTGTTTTCTGATTTTGAAAGATTGCAGGGACTAGTCAGTGCATTGTTTTCAGACCTTTTCATCTTCTTGTTATTGCCAGAACTAAAATAATGAATTATGAAACAAGAGAGAAGTTTTAGGTCATTTTCATCCATCAAGTAGAAAAATTCTTCCCAAATGTAACAGAAAACACAGTACGAGTCGATGAAGGCTGTCAAGATGTGATGGCAAATTCGGTACCCTCAGACTGGCACCGTTTCCTGATCCTGAGGGGGTTTGGTTCAGTTTGTGCAGCTGTTTGCACGTGTTGCTCGACTGGGTTCCCAGCTACCGACACCCACAGCGTGATGCCGACAGAGCCACGGCATTTCTCTCAGCTGTACTCTCCAGGCATCTTTGGGTTTTGTAAGCTAAACTTTTATAACAGATTTTCTCAGCAAATATGGAAGCGGTGGTTCTGTCAATGTTTGTGTTTGTGCGGTTTTTCGTACTTCAGTGTTTTTCACGGCCCTTTGGCTGCTTCTTGCTTCTCCTCACGTAATGTCCCTGGCAAATGAAGTGCTTCTGCAGCTGACAGCCGGGGCCGAGGTGCTGAGTCTGTCTTATGGTTGTGTCCATAACTTGGAATTTCAAATCAACTTTTGTAGCTAGTGAAAGTGTATGGGTTTTATTCTCTCCCTCCCACACTCTCTACGCTTCCCATGTTCCTTTGCTTTTCCACCCCCCTTCTTCCTCCCCCCCACAGGAAGAGGCGGGAACCCAACGCGGATGTGACGTCACGCACCGCGGCCGTTCGCGACCGTCAAAAACCTCGCTAGATGACGTCACGCTGAGGAATTTGGTTTTGGGGGTGGGGATGTAAAGATTTGGGGGTGTCTCGTGTTACCCCTTTAAATTTTATCCTTTTTTAAAGGTTTTTAACCCCAAATTGAACACACCGGAAGTGACGCGACGCGACGCCTCCACCGCTCCCCCCTCCTTACCCGGTTGCTTAGCAACGGCACGAAGAAAATGGGGCGAAAAAAGAAGGTTTTGGGTCATCCCGAGGTGGGGGGGGGGGCGGAAAAGGGTTGGGGGCCGGAAGGGGGGGGGCCGCTGAAGAGGTGGAGGGGGCCCAGTGGCAGTAGAGGCCGAAAAGGGGTGGGAGGCCCAGTGGCAGTAGAGGCCGGAAAGGGGTGGGAGGCCCAGTGGCAGTAGGGGCCGGAA
>JAAGNO010000491.1:0-21966 GCA_033439905.1 Ceryle rudis
CCCTGCTTTCAGCAGGGGGGTTGGACTAGATGACCTCTAGAGGTCCCTTCCAACCCAGACATTTCTATGATTCTATATATTTTGTAATCAATTAGCCATGATTATTTTAATTCTATTAATCATTAGTTAATCTAATTTAATGATACTAAATAATCATTTAGTATGAAGATTTTCTCAGTTTGAGTATATTTTCACTCGAATTAGTTGAATCCTTCCCAGTGGCATCAGGATATCATTCTGAAATACGGGAAATTGCTAGATCCGAATTTCTGGTAGTGATTGCATGATGCGCCTTAGGAAAATGCCATTAAACTTAATGTCTGTCTTTCTTTGTCTTTCCCAATGCCTTTCCAGAGGGAGGATGCTAGATTTTCCGTGTCTCCATTTTGACATTGTTTTTAGTATTTCTTGGCGTCTGACCCAGCTGCTACCTGTTCCTCCTCTAGTTCTGTGCACCACTTCCTTACATTCTCCTTTCCAGCTGTGTGAAGTGTAGACACATATTCTAATCTCCAGTGGGTTATTGCCATCTGATTTCAAGTTCATGTCTACTTATAATACAGAAGTCAGTAATATATGCATCTATGCTGACCTAACATGACTTCACTACAGTCAGAACAGTTTTTAATGGCCAATGGGACCTTCCAGGTTATGTTTCTGGCTGCACTGGTGTGTAAAAGAAAGTCCTATCGTGATTTTTCATTGCTGTGCGTCTGATTACATTTTTCTGCAATAAGTGCCATTTGGGGTATGTATTATCAATTATATGCCCTGAGGCATACAGCAAAGACTTGTTTCTCAGGTAGCTGTGGAGTTTTTTAAAAATTGATTCTTCATAGAGGCCTCTAGAAGTATGAAAGAAGTATTACTGATCACATTTCTAGGATATAAGAATAATGATCAGATGTGATCTCGTTAAAGTGTTAAAAGATTTTTATAGTGGAAAGTCAGTTTGTGTCAAATACTGAGTTCTCACTCTTGTATTCTGAGAGTGATACCCACCCCAGGTAGCTTTGTTTACCAACATAGCTCTCAATTAAGAGAGGCATGTGTCAAACTGGTAGAAAACTGGGCTATATGTCATTTTACACCACTCATCTTCCCTGATTTTCCCCAAAATCTTTACATAATCACGAGCTATATTTTAGTATAGAAGTTTTGGTAAACAATTACTTTATTATTACAGATTTTTAGGGAGTCCAACAGTCCAATCTATGGTACATAACCAACTCTTAAATGCATGCCGTACTTTGATGTTATTTAAGTAGGATTCTAAAATTAAGCTAGTTCTTTAAAAAATACGCTGAGTTGAGGATTAATAGAAAAAAATTCTCTTAAACTGGTAGGTGGCCCATCTCAACCAGAACATGATTTATTCTGGTTGCTTTAAACCTGCATCCCAGGTGACTGACAGGCAACTTCTACAGGAGAAGCATAGAGAACATCATCTGAGCTAGATTTTTCATAATGGAGGGCATCAAATTTGGGCTATCTGTGCAACTGATGATCTGGAGCCAGAAAGCAGTGCCGTCAACATCTTACAGTCCTAAATAAAGCCCAGTGATAAAGCAGGATCTAACAAAAATAAATACGGCTTTATTTTTGTCACATTGGAAAAACTGTGTCTTCTCTACTAAAAGATGCTGGAAAAAACCCCACAGAACAGCTATTCCTTTGATCCAGTACTTAAGGCTAACTATTTTTAATCATCTATTTCCAGCCTATATACCTGGTTAGCAACCAGCTCCTCTTCACTTTCCGTCTTATCTAATAACACTCACTTATTTTCAGCTGCCATGGGCAACTTCTGAGGCTCTTTTTGTTGCTGCTTCTTGTCAGAAGTGTAACGGTTTATGCCCAGAGAATGCTTTTCTCCTAGGGCATGCTGCCTGAGAATATTAGCACCTGAAATAGTCCTTGAGGGTTTTGAGACTACATATTCCTGTTCTTGAGATTCCTAAGCTTATTTTTGGGTTACTGGTTCAGGGGAAGAGTTGCTTGCGTATACTGTCCAATAGAGATTAATCACGTTGAGACATACGGCAATAACCGAAATGAATCTGCTCCATGCACTCGCATTTTTCATAACAGATAAGCTTAAGAGAAAGAAAACCCACAAGATCATTCCAGCAAACCATTATTTTGGCTACTATATTAAAACAACCAACCAACCAAAAACCAACAACAAAACAACAAACAAAACCCCCAAACAAACAAAGAAAACAACAACCAAAACCAAACCTACAGGAAAAAAAAAAGGCAAAATCAGTTTAGTAGCAAATATGACCTTATATTCTGTCTGTCACTTAAGAACTCTGACACATATCACAACAATACTGGCTGACAGAAGGACTGAGGTGCTCTTCATTTCCAGGTTGCTGTCTCTCAATACACTTCTGTCTTGGCTCTCCATTTATATAGAGAGCTTTTACCAAAAGTTAGTGGGCATGATGTTAAAAGAAAATCATGCCAACTCTCCATTTCCTTCCTAATTTATAGGAACCTATGATACAGCAACTTTAATTGGCTCTTTTAAGACCAGGAGAAATAAATAGAATTTCCTTTAGGCATGTGTAAGAAGACAGTGTTAGTTGTGAAGTATAATACTTCTGATTTTTTTTTTACCTGTTTAATTTTTGATCAGGAAATCAGAGTGGTACATCTCTACTCTTCCACTAAAACTCCCGGCACTCGCATTTTGCAAATCACGTAAGAATATTGTTTTTGTAAAGACCACCACAGGACCCATTAATAAAACAGATGTTGGAACTGAGACGCAGGTGCAGCTCTCCTACACACAAACACACAAGCCCAAACGTACAGGCTCACACCCAAACTGGATGCGTTCTGGGTTAGGATGTCACTGCATGTTACCCCAGTCTTTTTATACTCTCTAAATTCTGCAGCTCTCACTTGTACTTCAGGTGCTTCATGGAAATGTACCATAGCATATCAGGAAGACACTCATTTATTCTGCCATCAGTATAGTTATAAGTCACTTACAGCATTCCCCAGATTTTGGATTAATGATGCCCCAAATATTGGATGAATGGTGAGGGTCAGGAGAGGTAAGCAAACAGCAATACATTCTTCCAGCTTTGGTCGGAAATTTGGCTATTGGTGTTCCTTATGGACTTTCCCCTGTTCCCAGTCCTTCCTATGGAAAAATCTTGTTCCTTTGGGGACAGATCAGGAAGAATCCCAGTGCTCAGCAGCTCTCGGGACAACTTGTGACATCTTTAACATTCCCTTCTTTTATGGATGGAAAAGGATCCAGCTGCCCCCCATGAAAGCTAGATTTGGCATTGAGCAAAAGCCAATGCAGAAAGCAGTATTTCATGTCACATCTTTCACATCCCGAGCAGCAAACTGCCCCTTTCAGCAGAGCAGTTAAACACATGCTTACATCCTATTGACTTTCTAGCACTTAAACATGTGCTTAACAGCTTGCCTGAATTGGGGTAGACTTAAGCAAATGATTAAGTGCTTTTCTGTATCAGGTGTCAATAGAAGGGGAAATATTTGCCTGTTCTGCTTTTAATCTTCAGTCTTACTGTTCAGGAGTTTTCATAGACAATTCTGGGTCAAGCAACCTCCCTTTGAAATACTGTATCCTCTTACAGGTGTATGTGTGGTTTTGTCTGGTTAACCAGCATGAGGTATAGTGCACGAGACAGACTGCTTCTCACTTTCCTCCTCCTAGCACATTTCTCAGGTCGCTTCCATTGAGTTACTTTTTTATAGATTGATTCTGGAAGAAAGTATTGACTGCTTGTTTCAATACTGCCCAGCATAGCTAGATGTAGCAATTTAGCTCTCTTAAGGCAGAAATGAGCAAACTCCCACTGAGACAGCCATCCATTGATTAACATCAAATACTCACAGCGTTTAATGTCATTCTGTACCTAGACTCCTATATTATTAGCCAGTGTCTGGTTCAGAAAACACAGGGATATAAATCCAATTCCATTTTTACCCCCTCCCAAGAGAAGGAGATTCAGAGATGTAACAATCTACCTGAAGCATAAATCTGCAAGCGAAGCTTAGATGCACAGTATCAGACAACAATTTTCTAGTGCAAGCTGTTGAATTGCTTTCCATGGGTCTCTTTCATTTTCTCCATCATCATGTAAATGGCTGACTATTGGGTAATACAGCCTTCTTTTTATATCTGAATAAAAGCCTCATACTCTATGCTTTCTCTCCTGGTGAGTATGGCAATCATAAGAGCATTTCTTTTCATGAGCTTACACACTAACAGAACTGGAGGGCTTTTTAGGAAGGGGCTAACCTTTGATATTTTTTAGAACAGTGTTGGCTATTCTGATTTCAACTGCACCAATTTACCACTATTAATCAGCAGGGAAAGCCACTAATGAACTAGTGGCAGATTCCCTAGCTCTACAGCAGGTATGGCATAGCAGGGTGTCTGCTGTCTGTTAGTGAAATACCACTGCATATTTCTAAATAACAAAGGTTTTCATTGTGGCTGGGAGGCGATTTACTTTTTTTCCTTGATTAATTGGAGCTTTCCTGAACTGCGTGTCACTGCTATCTTAACCAATATAAGATCAACTTTTCCAGAAAGGACACCTGGGATTGTTTTACCATGATGATCTTGGCAGCTTCAAGTTTCACATGGCTTGTACACAGGCAAGGAGCTACAGCTGGTTGTCCACGAGGCTGAGCTATATTAACCTTCAAAACTGTGGGAAATGTTTGTGTGTATGTGTTTTATTCAAGGCCAAAAGTCAACACAATAAATAAGAATACAGCTTTGAATACTTTTTGAAAGGCTTTGGTCTAGTCCATTCTCTACCCTCGAGGGTGACGTGATTGCATTATATAAATACTTCATAGGAGTGAACATCACGGAGACAAAAGAGCTAATTAAATTGCCATGAATTAAAATAGGTTGGAAATTTGAAGAGCATTTTGCTACCTAAGGAAGGGGTCTTGGAAAAGCCTTATAGATGGAATAAAGCATCTAATAAACTTTGGCAGTGGTTAATACTTTTATGAAAAGGGTGATATGAAATGGGTGCTAGTATTCCAGAGAAACAGGATTTGATAGCCCAGAAAGCCATTTTCAGGAGTTCATGTCCAGCTTATGTGCTATATGTGATACTCAGGTAGCATAGCTTGCTATTATTGTTGGTTACAAAGGCAGTTAAAATACAGATATAATTTGATTAATAGGTGCAGAGTTGTCATGCACTATATTTAGATTATATATGAATTATGTATATATAAAGAATACCCATTGCATACCTAAACCATTACATGCTAATCTCATTCCTCATTGCATACAGGCATAGAAGTTTTGCCTGGATGAAGTAAATAGCAAAATCTAAACCCACAGCTTTGTACTCATAATGGATGGCAGGCTCTAACTCCACCAGTCAGAGGAAGGGGAGAGCCAGAGGGAGGAGCAGGACAAGTGGCCTCGTACTATTCTTGCAGCATGAGAAATGATGTGTGTAATGGGTAATGACCACTATGTGCACCTCTGGCTAGTTATCTAGCCTCCTAATGGTCTAGAGAGCCCACTGTAACGAACACATACAGAGGTTCCCCTGGACCAGCATTGTGGAGAGTACATGCAGGCTGCAGTGCATGGTGGAAAAACATTCTTGAGGTGATTGGAGCCAGCCTAGGCACACACAAAGATGTGAGGAGGGTGACACATTCCATCTGCTGCTCTTATGCCATGACCAAATGAGTAAATGAAAGGGCTCTGCATCATTCATCTCACCTCAGCTGCTAGCTTCTCAATCCAATTTTGCTTCTCATAATACTAAATAGTCTGGACTGCTTGATTGACATGTAACCCCACATAGTCAAAAAGTTTAATGAAGCAATGGATCTGGGCAAATTTAGCCCCTGGGTTGCTAATTTGATTCAATATCACTTTGTCGTTAACGCCTCTGAGTTGCATGGATTTAAATAGTTTCTTTTCCCCTCCAAATGTGAGTAGTATATATACTTTAATATTACATATTTGACTAATCAGTGTGGCTGTATTTCAGCTGAATATCAGCTGAAAGAAAAAAAAACATAAACCAACCTCTCAGAAAATCTCTTTAGCTTGCAGGGGACAAAATGCGACAGATCCTCTGTGAGGAAGATTTCCAATGACATAGATTGAAATACTTTTCTCGACAGTGTTTGCAGATAACTCCAGCACTGAGACATGTGTGCAGTGCAAACTTGCTTTATGAGCACATATTGCGTGTGGATTCTGGCCGGAGACAGGCCTGGAAAGAGTTAATGCTCCCCCTGACTGGGAGGGAGTCCCCAGCTGCAGCACCCCAGCACAGGGATTTCCAGCCCCTGGGCTGACCCAGCTGTCAAGAAATAAGTAGTTCCTCAGCACTCTGTAAAAGGGAGGTGCTCCAAGGGGTCCATTTGGCCCCTCTTAGGGATTAGATGCTTTGTGAGGGACAGCAGGGGAAAACATGAGCTAAAAAGAAAAACAGACTCCTTTTCTTGCTTTTTTCTCTGTTTATTAGATTCAAACTTTGCAGAAAGTTCTTTCAGCTTTTCCTTTTAAGCTTCTCTATATATTGGCAGATAGGGTGTACATTCGAGTTAGCCTCTTAGCAGTATTAAGTGAAGAGCTTTTTTCTTGGGTCTTGCTTCTATTCTGGGGTAAAGGGATCCCAGCCAATTGTCCTTGTAATAGCTGGGGAAGTTAGCATGATGTTTACCACTGGTGAGCATGACTTGTCATGAAACTTGAGTGCTCTTTCTATCAAGTAAAGTTACTTTTCTTCTCCTTTAGGTCTAGATGGTGTCAGGCATAATTTTCTGAAACTTGATTAGAGAGAAAGCTGGTGCTGTATTATGCAGTGTTCCATTAGAGGCAGTAAGTTATCTAAGAACTACAAGAAAGGCTGAAGAGGGGGAGAACTTGGTAGTAATTTGAAAGATTAAATCTGTCTGGTGAATTAAAAGCAGCTCTCAGGCTCCATAGAGAGGCTATATAGTCAGTAACAAACTCTAGCAGCACAGAGGTTTTATCGTGATTTGATCAAGGGTATTTTGAAAAACAGCATTAGAAGGTAGTCCTGTTAGTCCCTTATGTGCTCTGGCATTATTTGCCGCAGTGTTTGTATCATGCTACCCGAACAAACAGCTTCAGCTGTGCTCACTCTGGTTCTTCCCAATTGAGTAATCACGTAACTGTAGTTATGAAAGTAAGAATCCATTTAGTGGGGGTAGCAGATTTCTATCAACTACGTGAGCCTAATTATTTTATAAGAAATAGTGGGCAACCATATGCTAGGAACAGTGAGCATCTCTGTTTATACAAATCTGGTTTTTCCCAAACCGTTGTTTTGTCAGGTACGGGTTTTTTTCCTCACACTGAGAACTGCATCTCTTATGCTTGTTTTGAGACAAGACATTTACTTTGGGGCAAAAGAGTGTCTGTGCCCACTCCTCATCTTCATATATACTGATGTTTTACTGCTTGATGTCTATATTCACTTTGCTATTATATGTGTCTAGGTGCCTGTGGAAAGCTTTTTGTGGATTCAGTGTATTTGATGCTTTATCCTGTGTGGTACAGACGTCGTAATCTTACAGCCTCACTTTCTTCTGCTGGGTAAATGTTTGATAGCAGAAGGCCACTTTGATTGTACAGCAGGTTCAGTAGGAAAACAGCATCTGACAGAATACTTTTGACAAACATCTTGAATAAGGAGCCAAAAGGGGCAAGGAAAGCTGTGCAAACCACAGAAGTTACTAAGCCACTGCTGTATGGAAACTGGCTTCTCCTCGGATAGCCTATGTGCAAGCTGTTGGCTGACTAGGAACACTTGCAGTTGCCTGCAACTCCTTAGCTGATCCTTGCTCATATCAACATCCCTTTACTGAACTTGGTAAACCAGCAAGTCTATGGTAATATTTCCAGAGGACAGCATCTATTCCTGAAAGTCAGGCAGCACTTGACAGCATTTTGTCTTGCTTCCTTATGATGACTCAAATTACAGGTTTTTTTTTTTTACATGATAAATATGTATCCTTCCATGCTTTAAAGATACAATAAAACAGGTCTTTAGCTTTTGGAGGTTTTTTCCAAGTTTCTTTATAAGGTGTGAAGAGGCCTTTTATTTGAAAAAAACCCCTCTGAACACCCCACAAAGCCACAGGACCTAGTTTTAGAAGGCCAGACCAAGGCTATATCTTACATTTTACTAGGCTGTAACAGGCACCAGTGTCTCAGAACCATATGAGGAGGAAGGACCAGCCAGCTTTACTGGACTACTTACATTAAATGTTAGGTCTACTATAGCTGTTACCAGCTTAAACTGCCACCTTTTGTATCTTTAATTAGTAAAGAATGACAATTCCTTTCTTCACCACAGGACAATGAAATATATTTTATAAGGCAAAGAGCAGCTGCAGGGTGTGGGCATGGTTATTTTAAAATAATCATGCCCGCAGGGATCAGGGAGGCATTTGGTTCTGCCTCGTGCCTCATAAGAACCGTAGGGTGCAATTGCTGTGCAATGGTAGCCTCCCTGTCATTTTATATTATATAATGAATTCCGCTACATGGTCTTCAAGCTCTGCCTTGCGGTTATTGTAAAGAAACTCAAATATCTGCCATACTGACTGCCTCAGCGGTTCACCTCCTATTTGAGTTTACTGCTGCCATCAACATAGCATGGGACTGTTGTCTGTGCTGCAGAAGGGGAAAAGATTATATAGTTGTGCAATTTAATGCCCAGATTCTGTTAGGAGGGTGGTCCTACATTGCAAGAGGCATATAAATTGAGCAGGTCGTAGACTAATTCGTTGGCACCTTAATCTGATGGACTGTCAGCTATCAGATTCACCCAATATCTGTTTTACACAGGGAGGGATTACAGTGCTCCCTTCTAGTATTACATTATAATCTCACCTCTTGTATTTCACAGACCATTGTGCTTTACATGCTTAAGTGTAGTCAGTTGAGTAATTTGTTTATCTTGTACTTCACCAATATGTCTGTTCAAGAAAGGCTTCCTGTCTTCATTTGTATGTATCAAGTGAGTCTTTTATGGCTATGATAGTTTGTTCCAATGGTAAATCTTTGCCAGTGGTCAAGTTTTTTGACTTTTAGCCAACTAAATATTGACATTTTCATATTCTAGCTCTGTAAAGCCTTTTTTTTTTTTTTTTGTCTTTACAAAGCCTTTGCAACGAGTCCACTCTTCAGTCATCTTTTGAAAACTCTCATTAGATGGAGCCCACTGCTTTTTGCCTTTTCATGCTCTCCCACCTTGAATCGCTTTGTTGTTCTTTTCATGTCTTTGTCCTTAGACCTATTATTCTCAAGTTAATTATTTCATTTTGATTTTATAGCATCTGTCAAACACTCTAGGCATTTTCCATAAATTTAATCTGCAAGCTTCAACTGAAAGCTTAGCATAAACAATGTAGAACAGTCCCGTCAAATAATCATCACACTCAGAATTGCATATCACTGTTTCTTGCCTCGATATATCAGCTAGCGTAATGGAGCTTATGTTAACGGCTATTTTCTTCTACATGTAGTTAAAAAAAAAGGAAAACTAATGTGGGTAAAAGCTCTTCCTTGTATAGTGTTGATTCTTCTGAAGTTTGGAAGTCTTCCTATTGACTCTGGTAGTTTTTATATTACATAAAATCCTTACAAAGCTATTTGAGAGTAGAATTTCAACTATTGGTGTTGAAGTTGGTATTTTTGTGGAATAATAAGAATGACTGTCCTAGAAGTTGAATTACATACCTGTCCATAACAGTGATGAAGTACCGAAAATGCAGACTTCATATTACATCACAAATGTACCTTAACCCTATTAAATAATGATTTAGGAAAATACTTCTGCTGCTGTAATGAATTTAGTGGATTTCTGTGTGTTGGTAGATGATTCAGAAGTAGAAGATCTGTCTGAATTAAAGAAGTGTCTAATAAATTCTGACCAGTTTGTCTACCTTAATATTGCTGAGTTACTGCAAATCTGATTTATGGTTTAGCCTATGGTAGTCAACACAACAGGATCTGGACACTTCTCAGATGGCAGTGACTGTTTTTCTCAAAGAGGAAACAGCAGAACATTTGCTTGAGGTGATTTACAGTAAAATTATAACACTGGCAGGAACAGAACTTCTGGGTCATCAAGCCCACTCTGCTGCTATTACAGCAGCAGCAGCAGCATAAAACTCTGTTCACAGACTTACCAAACTCCACCTTTAAACTGGTTTGCTGCATTAGAAAACTTCATCTCTCTAGTGACTAAAACACCTACCTTTCTGCAAAGCTTTGTGTCCAGTTTACTTCTGCTTGTTCTTATGCCAGCTTTCTATTTAAGCATTGGAAGCTCTGCCGTTGACCGATTTGACTCCTTTGGTATGTTTACAGACCACAATCATAGCTGTTAATTTTCCAAAACATAAACAAGCTGAGGTCTATTCAACTCCTTGGAATGCAGGATCTTCCAAGTCATGCTAAAACATCTCTGCATATGTTTTGCCTGTGAATTAGTCTTCATTGATCATGGGTGATGCAGCAAAGCAAATTAAATTGTACCGATGCTGTATACTTTGCGCAATGCAATTTGTACTTCCCCACTTCTGTTGGGAACACTAAAATATCCCAGACACATTTACCTTTTTCATAAAAATGTAGCATTAAGTGGTTTTTGGTTACTGTGAGACCTATTTAAAATATAAACCACCTACTCTTCATATGGCAGTTTGTAAAACTTCAGCTTATAATGGTAATTAATATTAGTCCTTACACATTTAAGTTTGTGACTTGTTTATTTTCACATGTGAATAGTATGATAGAGCTTGGAGAAAGACCTTGAGCTCCATAACTTATATCTTGTACTATGACCACAGGACTCATCTTCCGCTTACTGCAATCTATAAATGAGATATTTTGCCTGAGGTCAAGAAAATTTTGCATCTGAAATAATAGCCAGCTAGACGGACTCCACTTCTTAAACAGTAAAAGTCATTCTGAATTATCATTCCCTGATTGCAAATATACATTATGTAAACTTATTAGGGAATGAATTTTGCCCCAAAGAATTGTTCACTACACAGAAATACAACAAACTAAAATAAACCCCAAAGCTAAGTAAGAAAGTAGGTTTTAATTTTCAGAAGACTTAATTTTATGCTGTTTACACTAGCATTTAGTCCAGTTTGACTTGATTCATTAAGTACTTTGTAGTCACTTCTTGTCAAATTTAAATCCATGTTTTTACACATTAAAATAACGAACTTTCAGTGGTACTTAATACTAGATCATAGCTATGGTCTGAGACTCATTTGTGGTACCCAGACCGCCATTAACATGCAGATCTAAGCATAGAGCTTTTATTTACTTTCCCCAAACTAAAGTAGTCCTTTTCTTAAATAATTAAAAAAAAAAAAAAAGGAAAAAGAAACAAAAATAAAAATTAAAAAAAAAAAATTCCTGAAGATACTAATTTGCCAAACAGAAGTTTCTTTGGAAAAAAATGTATTAAATTATTGTATGTTCTCTTTCAGCAACAACCACAAATACTTAAAGAAAATGAGGAGAAAACTGTATTCCAGGCCTAGTCTCAGGTCTACGATACAGCCATACTGACTAGATACTTCTAATATCTGTATCCATAACTCAGTCCCTAAAATGAGATATTTCAGGTCTGCTGCTGATCTGTTACATTGCCTTGGACAAATCCTTTAACTCTCAAGATGTCTTTACCTATTGTCTTTGGTGAAGAGCCTGTGCAGAGGTCAGCATAAGAGGGCCTTGATTCTGTACTGAATGATCCAGCATGTATTAGAAAATGAAAAAAAAATAAAAAATGTGAAAAAGGAATGAAAAGTTTGCCTTCTGAAGGAAGGGAAAGCAAATCTCCTGAAATATGAGGTGAGAAGAGACTTTGGAATAAAACTTCTGCGAAAGGGTCTGCAGAAATCATTCATTTGTTTTCTTTTAAGAAAAGAATACATTTAAATAATTATTTCCATCTCGAAGGAGTGTGTGTTACTGCCACCTTTCTGGGGAAGTCACCTGTCTCTGAAGTGCAGCCATCTGTTTAAGATTGCATGGCAATACTAAACTCTGAAGTAGAAAAGGAAATCGAGTAAAATAGCAATTGCAGCTGGAACATTGAAAATATAAATAAGCAGAATTAACTAAGGACTTGGAATTTTTGTCTGTTTACCATGGTAGATAGTCTAAGTTCTTATTAGAAAAGAACAGTTAAAATGTGAAGAAAGATCTCAGTTTTCATGCTGTATCCAAGAGTTAGATGGTCCAATTACTACTCTATTGTGACTACTCTCTAGAGGTTGCTATAGTCCTACTTAATTTTATTTCTTTAAGTGCTTTAGGAGTTCCTCTGAACATCACACCCTGGCTCATGAAGGAGCATAGCACAAAACCCCTTCTCCTCTGCTTTCTTCCCCACCACGTTTTTGGCCTACACTGTAAGAAACTGTGTAGCTTCTTAACTCAAACACAACAGCACATCAGACAAAATCTCATGTTTCAATACAAAGGGAAATGGAAGATCTTGTAATTAGGGCATTGAACGAGACTCAGGAGACTTGCTTAAATTGCTGTATGACCTTGGCAATTCCTTTAGTCTCTTGATACCTTGCTTTCTAAACTGCAGAATCTGTTGTTACCTATCTACTCGCTGGGGAACGTGAAGTATAGGTGCGGTGCCTGGCTATACTGAAGAGTAAAATATCATGGTCTAAAGCATTTGTACCGCTGCATTCTGAACCCTGCAGATGTTAAAAATTAAAACTTTCACTCCGTATATTTTGCTCTCTTGTTAATAAAGTGATGTGTTTGCTTGTGGTAAGGCAAATCTTTCTCCCCTCTGTATTTTTTTCCAGGGCAGGACTTCCATTTCTTTGCACTGGTCTGCAGGTAAAAGAATTGCTATTAATCTGACAAGTTGTTTCCAGCTGCTGCAAGCATGTCATTAAAAGGATCTTCCTAACCTATACATCAGTCTTCTTGACATCTGTCATACAGCTTAGATCGTATGTATCTTTTTTCTCCTGAGAAAGAGTCATACTGTAAACCTTCTTTCATCACTTTTAGTCTCGTGTCACAAAGAATCATATACTCATTTTCATCTGGCTACTAATGGCAAGTACAGACCCACAAACACACTCCCTGATTATCCTTTCTTTGCATCCCTTTCCCGATTACAGACAAGCTTCGGGAAGACAGATGTAGACTTGCATGAAATCAGCTGTACATATTGCTAACAGATTGCTGGACAATCCAGTAATGAAGCCAGTTAGCTCTTATCACTCTATTTCTATTCTTTGTTCGCTCTGATGGATGGGACTTTCTGAAACTGTCCGCAGCTAGGCTCTTCAAACTGCTGCTGCTATGTATTCTTACTTCTTTTTCTCTTCTGGTCTTTTTCTTGCAAACCCTCCATTTATCTAATTAAATTCTTCCCTTCTTTTGGTTGCCCTCCTCTTTGATGCTGCTTCTATAATGTAAATAGCTATTTCTGTTTTCCACTTTTACGTGTGCACTTTCATGTTACCAACTAAAATCTGGCATCACGCTTGACTGTAATTCAGATGTCAGTTTGGATAGAAGCCATACCTTGAAGGATGTACATTTGAAGTGGCAGGGAGTAAGTGACTGATAATGAAAATAAGAATTTATTTTGTCATAAACTCAGCAGATCATTTATTGGAGAGCATATTCTAATGAGTGCCACCCACACCTACCAGATGTGTCATTGGGGATGAGGCCAGATCCATAACAAATGTGTTGTTTGATAACCAAAACAACCTGAAGGAGGGAAAGAAGGGAAAGATTGCAGAACTTTAATCAGTAAGATAGTGGGTCAGAGACCTGTGGCACCCACATTATAACGTCAGGTTTCATATGTGCTCTGAATCATATAAATCAGCAGTAGCTATTTAGCTAGACTGAATCCTCCACTTCACTTTTGGGCTGTGTTTGTCCATGTATGCATAATGTAATTGATAAGAGTGTCAAGATCTGATTGAGAGACGTGGGCTATGTGTTGTCATATCCTTAGAAATCCTTAGCCCCTAGAACTACTGCTGACTTGTCATTTCCATATTCTTCAGCAGCATAAACATTTTACTAAAGCTCCAAATGCAGAGGCAACCTTGTCTTCAGTTCATATGCATAGCTGGGGTTAGCACGGGTTTTCTGTCAAAATTATTTTAACGTATATAGGCAGACACTAGACAATAAAATGTTATTATCTTTTCTCTTGCCTCAACTTATGCAGTGTTTTTGGGACAAATGTTAGACCCTTTTGAAAAATTCAAGACTTCCCCCTCTCTACTTTTTCACTTCCAGAATATGGAATTTCTTCCTGCTGCCATTTTTCATGGTCTCTTCGCCTCACTGTGATAACTCCAAAGTGATACTGTCCTTCAAAATTGCTTTCCCCCTCTGGCATCAGCTTACCAATCATCTTCTATAAGTGTGAAAATACCTCATCCAGTGACCAGCTGAACATCCTTGTTCTTCCTAGTGCTGTCCAGCTATGGAAAGGAATTAATCTTAGCTGGGTTTTTTTTCTGTCACATATGATATTATCAAGTTACAGTAATTCTCCACTGTTGATCCTCTCTCTTGACCTCTCAGAAACAAAGTCTTACTTGGAATTAAGAGAGAAATATAAATATATTTTTTTTTTTTTTTTAATTCTGCATGAATTTGGAATTTAAAAACAAATAGTATGAGTGCATTGTTGCCAAGTGAAATTTTGAATCAATACATAAAATATTTCTTGTTAAACATTAAACAAAAACAGCAATGAAACTTCACTTAGACCATTATAAAATGTAGGAATGACAATTCTGTAGGGTTTGCTAAAAAATTAGTGTTTTTTTTCATGTTTGTGATTTTTACTGTGAATTGTGAATTTCAGGAAGCTAATGAGAACAAAGTCATAATTTCCATTATAGTCTGTGTTGAATATATGCAAATTTAACTCTACGTGAGTTTGAGTCAATAGATGGTGGTGTAACCGGTTGCTCAAAAGCACTGTTCTATCCTTAAATTTTCCAGTGTTTCATAAAAATTAATAAAGCTTCTAGTGAAATCAGTGAGGAATTCAAGCCAGGACTGAAACTTTGGAAACATGCTATGGATTTTCTTATTTTGTATTTCAGTAATAGCAAGAGTTAAGATGCAAATTAGATTAGATGTTCCTATCGTTCTGTATGCTGTGACAGTCAAACATCCTGTCAGAGTTCCCAGTTGAGGGATTCTTCCATTTGTCACCCACAGCAACAAAAGCACCCTATTTTCTGGCTTTGCTCAAATGTACACCGTGCTACTGCAAGGCGGTGTGTCATGACTTTTCCAACAATAAGGGAAAGAAAACTAAAATGGAGGGTAATGTTAACACTGATGATTATGAGGGGTTAATATCTGTAGGAGTTAAATATGTGAGAATGTCTAGAAGTACTGAATTAAAAATGTTACAGTATTGCCAAGTGTCCTGTAATGAGAAATGTCAACCACACCATCTTGTTTTTACACTGGATCCACCCTCTAACCTCTTAATCAAATTTGCATGTTTAGATTGGAAGCATTTTGAGACAGACTTCAATCTCTTTACATGCCTGTGAGGCACCTAATGCACTGCAGGCGCCCAGTAAAAACAATAACGCTAAGATTCAATATCCTTCTCTTTATATTTCCAGAAACACATGAAGCAGGATTAGAAATCTGAGCCTACCAAAATGTATAGGGGGAACATTTGGATAAGGATTTTTGAGCAGTTTACCAACACTGTTATGACTGAAATCACATTTAGTCAATATGGTCTTTAATAGCACCTGGGGAAAAAAAGTAGTAAGATCTGTTCCTAAGCTGATTGTGTTTGGGCTTATGTATTTTCATGAAAAATATACAGATATTTTAATTTATACATACATTTTCATTATTGCCAGGTATTAGTGTTACTGACACCTTTTATCTTTGTCCTTACCAAATGCTGTACATCCATAATACATTCCATGTCTTACGTGCAATCTAAAGAAAAAAAAAGAAGCAGAGAAAGAAAACCAGGAATTTTATTTTGCTGAAGTAAAAAAACTGTGAACAGAACACTGTCTGCAGTTACAGTTTTTCTGGTTTTGAAAAGGTTTTAGGAGAACCAGAGAAGTAGAGGTGTGTGAAAGGATGATCAAAGGTTTAGAAGAGCTTTCAAAAAAAAGATAAAATAGTCTAGGATTCTTCAGTTTGGAAAAGAAACCAGTGAGGGGGGATATAACAGAGGTGTATTAAATCCCAGCCAGCATGGAGAAGTGACTGGAAAATTATCCTTTACTGTCTCTTCTAATACAAGAACTAACTGGCCTCAAGTAGTGGCGGGGTCAAAATGGCAAAAGACGGTGTATGATGGGAAGGCATCACGGTAGGATACTTTGGACATTAAAAGTTTAGATAGTTTTAAAAAAGCCTTGTAGACCCATGACTGGAAGAAAACTCTGTTTTGCATTATTTAAACATGGAAATATTTCCTCTATCTCATAAAACTGCAAAACTTGCTGAATGCCAAAAGATTATCTATTGCAGAGATATAACTCTGCAAAGGCATTCTTGCCTTTGGCCACTGGCAAGCAGGACAGTGGGCTCAGTGGATGGGACGGTGCATCTCAGAGACTGATGGGGTGACAGAAAGACGTGGACTTCTGACCCTGTCACTTAAAATAGTGTAATGCAACTGAGTAAGTGAAACCAAGAAGTAAAGTCTGTGTGAGAGGACGTATGAGCCTCATAACAGATTAACTCTTCAAAACAGTAGATCTCCACAATTTTGTCCATGTAAGTTAATGATCTCCATCGTTACATGCGACATGAAAAGAATAATAGGGAAGGGCTCTGCTTATCAGTGGTATTGGTTTTTATATATAAGGTAAATGTGCATGTATCGATTTATTATAATCCGTCTAAATGAAACTCTGCATTGACTAATGCTTTTATTTTCTGCAGTGATCCTCTTCACTGGTGCATATGTAAAAAAGAATGGATTAGATGATCCTTGCTTCACATTTATCTTTCTGTGTGTTTTATGGCTATAACAGTCAAGGGCAATAGCACCAGAGATTGTGTAATATTTTGAGGAAATGGGGAGAAAAGTAGAAAATATATGAGGGATCGGACTGCTCCAGCAGGGAGCAATGACTAAGATCCCATAAATATTTCCTCTTGGTCCAGCAGCTGCAAAAATTAGTAAGGTTTTCCCCACCCATTTATTTTACGCCTTCACAGTGCCATCCGTTCTCCATGAACGGTATTTAAAATGTAAATAAAAAGAAGGCTTTTAAGAGATTTAACTATTTCCCTTGGTATTTAAATTATTCAATTATAACTAAAGCTATTAAAATACAGTTAATTAAAATGGTTAGATTGTTTTCTTTTGCACTGATCACAGCATTGCCCTACTTCTCCCTCTAGCTGTTTAATTCCTATTAAAAATTATAATGCTTTGCTTTATTCATAAATGCAGTAACCTTATGTACGTTCTTCAAGTGATCTCTTTGCTACAAACTGTGCTGGTTTTCTTCTTTTCTAGCAGCAAGGTGGAAATTCTACTGTAGTCTTTGGAGGCTTAATCAGCAGTAAGAGGACTCACAATTTAAACATTAGCTTTACCAAGGTGTGAGAAACACAGCTCCCAATAAAAAGCTTTGGTTTTATTTTAATGTAATACAATGTCATTAGGGACAGCAGGAGAACCCTGGGGGTTAATAAAAGATAGAACCTAAATAAAGGTTTCATAACTCACAATACAAACTTGCCAGATCTACACTTTTAAATATTTTATCCAAATAGTTTTACAGCATTCTGTTGGGAATAGTAATCCAGCTGAAGTGCGGAGGGGTGAGTGCTTTAAAAAACAGAAAAAGATGCCAACACAAGTTCATCTCATCTTTATTGTCACAGATAAGGAGGAGACAAATCTACTCCTCTGGTTTTCAGCATTACAGTTAGAACACTGCGACCCTCCTTTCCTCACTCAAGGTCATAGAGATCTTTCTTGTAAGGTGCTGCGTGTTTCCTTTTGGAGGCAAAGTTAAGTTATAATGAACTAAGAAGATCTTGATAGCCTCATACTCTGACTGAATAACAGGGTTTTCTAAGGTGAAGTCCTAAAGGAGCTCCTTTCACCTGTTTACATAGCTTTGCATGGATTTGCATAGCACAAATGTCTGTGAAGGCACAAAGGTTGTTATGTAGCTACTGTAACAGGGGCTTCAATAGTGACATCAAGTCAAGGTGAATATGATGGGCCAGGAAGTTCAGGCCTTGATGTATCTTTGATAGGGAAGGCTCACAGAGAAGGATGTGGACATGTTTGTTAAAGAAGGAAGAGCCCTAAGTAATTTAGCATTGTTTCATCTCCACCATGAGTGTCTGCACAGAGGGAGGGCATACAACCTGGGAATACAACAGTTTGTATGATTTACATTCACTGGAGCAGAACAACGTTGGATTTCAAATTGACCACTCTTGCTTATTCTCATATAGTATCAGTTTCATAAGAAGACACTTTCTCTTACATGTTTTACAAGGGTTTTAGATGCTTCTACAACCCACAAGCCTAATAAACTTCATTTGCCATATACAGGACTGACTGAAATAACAGTGGTGTTGGGGAACTATGCAACAATTCAGTCTGTCCCTTGCTGTGTGACAGAGAACATGTAACACATGGGGCAATGGTAATGAGAGCGGTACAGGATGCTCATCATGTGTGAATTGGATGGGAGGACTAAAAGGCTAATTTGGGGCTTCCTGATGTAGCATATTGGAAGGAAAGAGTGCATATAATATGGTCAGTTTAGTTTCAGCCCTGAACAAACTTAGGACCAACTCAGTTTTTTATAGTTGATGGAAGGGTGATGAAAATTCAGAGGTTCTTGCTGGTTATTTTAGTTCTGTTATCTACAGTAGTTATTGCTTGATTATGAACCATCTTTGACCATAGCAGGAGTGTAAGTGGAGAAACATGGTCTGTCTACATATAACCTAGAGAACTGCAAGCAGGAGGCTTGGCTAGAATTCAGTAACTTCTGGTATTTCAGCTCATGCTAAACTTGTAACTTTTGGTGTAAGAAAGAAATGTTTGTTTCCTGTTTTCTACAGCCGTACCTGGTTTTCTGTTGTATGATTTTTTTTTTCAAACTGAGAGATCTCACTGGAATATAGCAAGGATGGGGACATATACTTGACCTTCTATCTCTCTCTTTCCATAAGACCTAGATTTTCATACAGTGGAATTCATCTGCCACTTGTACGAGGGTTTCAGACATTTTTCCTACTATTTTCCAAGGTTTGTGTATGTCCAAGTCTTTGGGGTGTCTTAAAAAAGCAATTGTCAATGGGGCAACTTCCAAGACTTACTCCAAGTGTTCAGGTCCAGTGTTCATGACAGAAATATTGGGATTTTCTACCATCTCAAATGAAAAACATCGTTAACAGCTTTAAAGGAAATGGTTTTTTTTCTTAGTTGAAAACAGAATTTTCAATTTAGAGGCTTTTATGCTCTCTAATGTTACAATATACTAAATAGTTTAACTACGTACCTCCAGTTCTGTTTCCATTTGTCCTTGTAATTTAACTTCTCAACTAAGGACTAAATTTGTCTAAGGGTTCAGTAAGTACTATCAAAACAAACAGTGATTCAGAAATACACTACAGAGAATGGCTGTTCACTTATTCAGTGGAGCCTCCTACAGAGACAACATCTGCTCATTGACTGCTGATGAGGTGTGTGGATGGAAAAGTTGATACTGCATCCAAAGTGGTTTCTTATTCATGCAGTCCTCTTTCTGAGAGGCGTCATAAGGGATTCCCTCTCTTTCCTTAGCTAGACCATTAATATTCCAGTTGTTACCAGCGCTCAAGGTTTCTGTCCCATGGTTTAGTTAGCATGAGTGATTCAGCTGCGTCTGTGCTGGTGGAAATCCTTTATCCTACAAATATGCTTAGCTGTTTCTTCTATTAAATATTCCATATCCCATCTCCTTTACCAAAAGGAATAGCAGAAGCAATTTGAATATATTTTTATCCAGACAAAAAACTATAATTGTTATGCTGACAGTTTATCACAGAACTTTGTTTATGGACTTTTTATATGATTATGATCTCATTTGTCAAGCAGATGTTTGGGCTGGTGCAGTTCTTGAGAAATCAGTTTTGCACTGGCATATATTCATGTATTTGAAACAGTGGATCCTTGTTTTGTACTAAGGCTCTTCATATTTCTTTGTTTATTCTGTTGTTACTGTTCCACGTGTTACTAGACTGGGGAAAGAGTCACATGGAGTTGAAGTACGGAATTTTTAGTTACTGCTCTATTTTGTGAGCTGTTTAAATGGCAGGAATAAATCAAGCCTAATTTTTCTAGCAAAGCTAAAATGTCTACAGCACTTCATCTGTGAAATGCAACATTCAAGTAAAAAAAGACAGAGGTTGACTGGTATGACATGAAACAGTAAAAGTGTTAGACCAAGCCAAGTTTTAAACCTCATAGTGCATTCACACCTTCTGCATTCTTTTAAGTACTCCTACTAGAAGCAGTCAGTTCTTTCCTGCTCTATTGTCACACTGTGTCTTCTTATTTGTTCCTGTTGTGAATGAGAATGCTTGCTCCACAAAGAATTCTGGGTGGTTGTGCAGATTAGATCACTGGCCAATGCAAAACACTGGCCAGTTCATTTTGAATTTATTGTTCCTTAGTCATTTTGCTATTGATGGGGTAAAAGCAAGACAGAAGTTCAAATTTTATCTTGAATTTGAGTCATGATTAATTATAAGCTCATTGACAAATCCTGTGTTTGGGGCAGGTTTAGGAAATGACATAATTTTGCATTAACTATAACACAGTCCTAATTTGTAGAATATTTTCAATCATTTTTTATGATACAGGAGAAATTCCTAGGATCTTCTCTGTATCATTACTTTTTTATGGTCCCAAGTTCATCAGGGTTTTTTTTTTTTTTTTTTTTTTGATTTCTCAGATGCTGATGGGAAGCTTTGGAGATGCAGAATAACTACTTCCTGGAGATGGCAATATTTTATTGCAGGTGACTGATTCCCTGTTACATTGGCGTTTTGTAGTAAAAATAATCAAAGTGAATTAATCAAAAAGAGATCTTAAAATCTGGAATGGAGAACAGTTTTCCTTCAGTTGAAAGTACACACAGTAAGAGCTCCAGTGTTAAATTGCATGAAAAGAGAATAAAGATCAGAGAGCTGGTTTGCATGTGTGCTGTAACGACTGAGTACACTCTGCAACTCATTTTATTTAATCCTGGGAAGCATAGGGACTACACATCAGTTACAACTGCAGCTTATCCTGACTCTTAGGGTGCATTCATCCCATGTATGCTCTTTGACATCTGTCATATGGTTATGTAAAAGTTTCCGATGACATGCCTGACTGCTAATCTTGGATCAGGGTCAATTCCAGTCATCGTTCCATGCAGCGAGAGCAGGGCTGCTCTTTCCTTTGTGCATGGCCAGGCCTAGTATCGTTCTTGTACATGGTCCCATCATTGTCCTCTTGAATACTGCTCTGTAAGACCTTTTTCTTGTCTCATGTAGCATACGTATTTTTTTAACATTGTTCTTTTATCACACAGCTCTATGACCTGATTATTTGTATTACGAATCAATCAAACTATGTGATTAGGTTTCCAAAGTGAATAAGTCATTAGAAAGTCTTTAGAAGTAAAAAATCATGTCAAAATCTTAAAAATTACCTCTCAGTAATCAAATCAAATTTTTCAAAATTCAACATGTCATATAAAAGTTTGTGACACACCATTTAGTACTTGTCACAGCTCAGATATTTTTATGAGTCCAACCAATACTCATTTTTTATTCTACAATAAATATCACCATTCTAAAGTTTTGATGTCGATAAAAAATAAGCAATTTTCAGAAAAATA
>JAAGNO010000492.1:0-38611 GCA_033439905.1 Ceryle rudis
ATTGATATATTGATTTTCTTTGTTTTTATTTTCCTAAGAAAACTGGAGGGAGGGGAAGTAATTAAAAAACAAACCAAAAAAAAGCCAACAAATTACCAAAATAGGAGTACTTTGGTATTACAAGTATTTTTGTTTTAAACCTAGTTTGGCTTTAATTATCATATTTCAGGGGAAAGTTTTTAATATGAAGTTGAAAAAGTTTTATAACCTTACTTCTGGGAGAGAGTGCATTTAATTTGTACTTTGAACCTAAATATCTTTTCTCTTTTAATTTGTTCTTCTAGAAAAAGAGTTCTAGTAAAATGTACTTTATGTACTTTAGGACCACAGATGGTTAATTCCAGCTTCCTGATCTATGCCTTCATCTATAGAGTTACTAAATGTGTTTTCCAAAAGTGATGATTAATTTCAGTTGGTTCATCTTTGGAAAACTCATTTTAAGTGGTGCTTGATTTAACAAATATTGCTGTGCCTGCTTCTGAAAATAAGGCCCACTTGAAACATTTGAAATGAAAACCCATATTCCTTGACCTCCTGATTTTCACCAAATGTATTTCTCAGCAACTTCTGGAAAAATTTGAAAACTTCAGCCTAGTATTCTAGTTTTCTTCATACTACCCCTACTTATTGTCCAAAGACAATTGTTACTGTAAAATTTGATGCTAATGCTGCTTCTTGTTTCTTAAATAGTAGGTATTTTATGTACCTTGTTGAAGGTAATTTCCACCTATATGCGCTAAGCAAATAGAATTATAAGGAAATGGGAAAGGCAATTTCAATGTAAGCTAATGGAGAAGTGCAAGGAGAAAGAAAGAAAAGGTCTGAAACCCACCCAAAAAGCAATTGGTACAAGTGTTGACCAAATCCAGACTCACGTATCACCTCTAGTGGGTTTTTTCCTGCTCCCAAACAGTCATATAATTGTGAAGTTATAATCTTATGACTTCTTAAAGCAATATTTTATTTCTTGCAGGTTTTTTTCCCCTTCATCACCAGAAATAGTCCTCTCAACAAGAAACTTTTCCCTAGATCTTGAAGATCAGATGTGATTCAGTAAGGTGAGTTTTGATTTAAAACCCTACCATACCTGTTAGGAGTGAAGTTTGTAGAGATGGTAGGAAGATTGAATCTCAAGTATCATTGATTTAAAAAAAAAAAAAAAAAAATGCTTACACTATAAATAATCATTATTCTTGCCATCATTTCCACCAGTTGTGACTGGCAGGATTTCTTCTTATACAGATTTCTAAGATGCAGTCAATAAAGAATGAGACATGTTCACAAACACAAGTTCCTTTTAGAACTTCTCAAAGAAACCTATCCCAATGGGGACAAAGATGTGTATTTGTATTAAATACAAATTTAATACAAGTTTTCCCTTACTGTCTCCAAGAGAGGTGATACACCTCTTTGTGTCCATGTCTTTAAGATGACCCTGAAAGATTATTAGATATTTCACATTTCATATGCCCTTTAATCAATGTGGGATTTTAATTTTAATGGGAATATGGAGATAGAAGGGAGAGATGAGCACTGGATGAGCAATCCAGAGAATTCAGGGTGAAGATTTGTCTTCTAAAAAAACATCGCATTTCAGAGCATGTGTGAGTATAAATATGGTGCCTCCTGCCTTTATTCCTTCTTAGGTGCTAAATTGTTCCCTGACTTGAAAATTTTCCATAAAAATAGCAATCAGACATTGGAATAATGTCCCCAGGGAAGTGGTGGAGCCCCCAACAGTGGACACTTAAGATTCAGCTAGACAGGGTGCTGGGTTTGTCTTGACCAGGTTTTTGCCAAGAAAGGTTGGACCAGATAATCCTTGAGGTCCCTTCCAATGTGGTATTCTAGGGTTCTATGACTTCTTCATCTATCTAGTTTGAGTTAACAACTGTCAAAATACTTTTATATCACAACACATTTGGAGATCTTAAGTTATTTAATACCAGATATTGTCTGCTAGGCTACAGAAAGGAGTGATAATTACTTAGAGGGGTGGATTTTTACCCTCTCTCCTACTACATGATTTTCCTATTTGCCTTGCCCAGTGTAGTGGGCATCATATGATGCTTATGGCGTCACATCATGCACTGATGCAACTGTGAAACTTGACTCTCCCAAGTTCAATGAATGGTGAGTCCGTCCTGTCTAACACATTCAGTAACTATTATTTCCACTTTACAGGGAGGGTGATCTGCATGCAGAGAAATCAACTAATCTATCCTGAGATCATGCAAAGACTCTGGACAAACAATCCCAGTGAGTCCTGGCTATAACACTTTTGATGTCCTCATCACTGGCCACAGTCCTGCAAGCACTGACAGTAAGAAAATAGGTTCTTCTGTATATTATATGCACTGTAGTATTTAAATCCATTTGAATTTGGATAAATTTGAAGAAATAGAAATTTCTGTTGTTTCCCAGTGGCCAAGGATATGTCATTAGTGATTTAAGAAGGAAAAAAAAAAAAAGGTTGAAAAAATTTTCTAGAAAAACGATGTTTGGTGGGTTTGTTGGTGTTGTTTTTGGTGTTGTTTTTTTTTTTCTCCTCTTTTGTTTTTGTTTGTCGGTTTGGTTTGGTTTTTGTATTGGCCAACAAGGACTAAGTGGAAATTTGTCTGATATCTAAAAATGATGATAAGATTTTGAGTATAGAAGATGCAGAAGATACTTAGTTGAAGCAATTTGTTTAGAAAGTACCTGAAAATAGATCTTGAAAATGAACGCTATCTCCTTGACCAATGGGTTTTTTTTTTGTGCTGTGAAATGTTTTTTTTTTCCCAACAATTTTGTCAATTATTTATCAAAGATCTATTTGTATACACCATTTCCTCCCCAATTTATTGAAAGCTATAACTTTCTTTGTGATCTTGCATGGTCAAAGCAAGCTGTTACCCTTTTTGCCATGAAAATGTAGGAATCTTCTGTTACTTTTTCCTTGTCTCAGAGGTTAAACTGTCATTTTTTTTCCCCCATACCAGAGTATCACTTTGGATGCATGCTACATGTGAGGACAAGGTACAACCTTATGTCTGCAGTGTTGTTTCTCAGTAATGTTTTGAAGCATATGCAGTTAAGATTTTATTCTCAATAAATCTGGATTGTATTTTCCAGTCACAATAACTCCACAGCAGAAAAAATTAACATGTTTAATACATTCATCCCTATGTCAGAGTATCATACTCTTTGCTATTTAAAATTCACTGGAGAAAAAAAAATGCTGTTACACTGTAAGGATATTATTTCCAAAGTAATGCATCATTCATATCCAAGTCTAGTTGTCTATGTTCTCAAATTTTACATTCTTGAAAATTCAGTTTAAAAGAAATAGTCCTTTTTCATTCTGCTGACATTTTCCAACTTCAATGATTCTGTGATTTACAAAACCGAATACATATTAGATGGGGCGTGAATATAAAATGAAGGACCATGTTCTATTCTATGGCTGCATTAATCTGGAGACACTCCATTGAAATCAAAGGAGTTATTCCTCTCTGTGGAGTGAATTTGCAGCAGTTTAGTGTCAGTGGCACTCGGTTCTGGAGAGAATTTGTGTAGACTCAAATTCAAAGCCTGAAATTAGTGCCATAGGAAAGTGGCAGGATTTGGGCTGTTTTTCTCAGGACTGGTTTAGAGTAAAACCACTTGAAATTTCTTCTAAGCCATTTTGTGATTCAGATTTTTGTAATGTTGAATACAGTAGTTAATACCAGTCCAAAATGCTCATATTTTATAGGAACTTGAAAAATAAGACTATTGCCAAGAGCTGGAAACTGGAACAGAAAAATACAAAATCACCTTTATTATTAATAATAATAATTATAGTAGTATTTCACAGCTTTTTTTCTTTGCTAGCATTACTCCTCGTGAAAATCACACTTTGAAAATTTGATTTTGTCATAAGATAGGGATTTTGACATGCTTTTCTTGTAATCTGGACTAATTAGTATAAGTAAAAATGGGAATAGGATGAAAAAAAGTCAGTACTGAAGAGCTACATGGCTACTGTTGCAGTAGAGGTTAAGTTTGCCAAGTGAAAGTGAGACAATTTTCTCACTGAATGAAGGTGAGTTAACAGTGGTTTTGAACAAATGCCTTTGGGTTTGTGCATGTTGTGAGGAGCTGTTTGTGACTCAGCAACAGGAAAAGTTTCTCCATTGTTTTGGGAATAACTGTAGCAAAAAAAGTTAGAGTGAAGATTAATGTTGCTCTTCAAGACGCTGAGCTTGCAGACAGGGTTTGGAATGGAAGTTAAAATATAGAATCAGATGAAAAAAGATGTTCTGTACAATTACAGTCTTAGTTAAGCCAGCAGAAATTTTGTCATTGACCTCAGTAGAACTAGAATTGTTCTGCTGGGTACAAAATAAGCTTTTGGGTTTTTTTTAATATAGAGGTACTTTTATGAATATGTGTGTACTCTTAAGATTTAACACACTAACTTTGTTATATGTTAGGTACCCTAAAGTCATGCTACAATAAACTTAAAAGTGATTACCGACTCCAGAGAGTAAGCTTCTCATAGGGACATAATTTTATAAATGTTCTAACACTAGCTGCATATATATATGGTGAGAGAGGCCCTAGTCAGAATTGTAACACAACAATCCCAAGAGGAACATTAGGAAAAGTTTAACTTTTTTTGTTAGTGGTTTGTCTTTTTTCATGGTGTTTTTATTTTTAACTTAAAGCAGCATTTGTTTTAGGAAAACAAATCTCTTCTGCTAGTTCTGAGTTGAATGCTGGGCAAATAATTCTCCTGGGCATGCAGGTGAATAAGAGAACCTGAAAGCAGATTAGACAAAATATTTTTACTGAATAAGTATAAGGCTTCTTACTTTCCTTCTGTGTAAATACTTTTAAGAACTATTAAATTACAGAATGATGGCTGAGGGTGGAAGGAACCTCTGAAGCTCCAACCCCACAGTTCAAGCAGGGCCACCTAGTGTCAATTGCCTATGTGTCCAGGCAGCTTCTGAGTATCTCCAAGGGAGAAGATTCCACAACCTCCCTGGGCAACCTGTGCCAGTGCTAGGTCACCCTCACAGTAAAAATGTGTTTCCTTATGTTCAGATGGAACCTCCTGTGTTCCAGTCTGTGCTCATTGCCTCTTGTCCTGTCACTGGGCAACACTGAGGAGAGCCTATCCACTGAAGAGAGCTCTGTCCTCTGTGCACCCTCCCTTCATGTATTTTAGACATTAATAAGATTCCTCCTGAGCCTTGTCTTCTCCAGGTTGAACAGTCCCTGCTCTCTCAGCCTTTCTCCATAGGAGACATGCTCCAGTCCATCATCTCCATAGCCCTTTGCTGGACTCTCTCCAGTCTGTCCATGTCTCTCCTGCACTGGGGAGCCCAGAACAGGACATGGTGATCCAGGTGTGGCCTCACCAGTGCTGAGCAGAGGACAAAGATCACCTCCCTTGACCTGCTGGTATTCCTTTACTTACTGCAGCCCCAGGATACCACTGGCCTTCTTTGTGGAAAGGGCACGTTGCTGGCTCATGTTCAACTTGGTGAACCGATTATCTCTTCTGTAATGGAAACACAGACAATATAGGATTCAGGTCTATAAGCAGAAATTCTACAACATCTTTCTAGAATTCAGATTACTTTTCAGTGATGGATTGTTAACATCGAAGATGAGAATTTGTAAAACAACAGTACCAAACTAGTCCTGTTAACCCAACTGGACAAGGAACATGCAGAAGTTCTGAGAATGTGGTTCCTTTCAAAAGCAAACCATTTGATAAAAACCACCATTCTTCTCCATCTTTACTAGAAATAATAGATATTATGGTATTATGGAGACATAAGTTTATTGAACGGTCACTTGTCTGCCAAAATACCATGTATTTTGGTTTTACCCAGATTTCCCTGAGAGGAAGATGTCTTTTCTTTTACTTCTTCCAAGCCTCTGTGACCCAATAGAAATTACCTACGAAACAGAATTTCTCACTAGTGCCGTAAACATCAGAACAGAAATATGTTAAAATTAATAATTGAGGCAGTATAATAGTCAGCTGCTAATTTTGACCATTATGCACCTGACGTTAGTGGGTTTCATATTAACAGTTGAACAATAATCAGTGAAATCACCTACATAAGAAAATACGTACCATGAACTTCAATTACATTACAAAAAACACAGTCCCCCTGTGAGATTATGTATGACATATTATACATAGTTTGAGATTTTGGGGATCTCTCTTAAATCCCTAAACTGATTAGTGAGCTTGATCCTAGATCCATGAAGGCAGAAGTATGTTTGTCAGTGTTTTTTGTTCCCATTTGAAAGTAGTAAGAGGATTCAAGTACCGTCTCCATATGCAAGCAGTTTCTTGTCAGCAATGCTTAAGAAAAAAGAAAGAATAATATGTTCCACAGCTTCCTTTGCAATTTCTTCATGTTTATTTAAAAGGAAGGCAGGGCTGTCACTGACTTAGAACAACTTGAAACTGCTTTTCTCTTCAGTTTGTATAAGCAAAATGGCCCGGTTTCACTCTTTTCCTTAAACTTTGGTTATACTTACTCAGTTTTAAAGTTTCTCTATTCCTTTATCTATGGAATTGTCTTTCCTTAGGCTTTAGTCATGCTTCTCTTCCACTGAATGACTGACATTTGTGACTGTGTAGTCTTTTCCACTAGTCTCTTACACTGCTGATCACACATAGAACTTCAGCTGTTTAACTATCATGTATCAGGAAGGAAAAGGCGTGTTATAACATGTTGTTGTCCATGTTTTCTATGTGAAGATAGGCTTCAAGCTGGAAGAGGAGAGATTCAGATTAGAAATGAAGAAGAAGTTCCTCACTCAGAGGGTGGTGAGACACTGGCACAGGTTGCCCAGGGAAGTTGTGGGTGCTCCATCACTGGATGTGTTCAAGACCAGATTGGATGGGGCTTTGAGCAGCCTGGTCTAGTGGGAGGTGTCCCTGCAGAGGCGTTGGAACCAGGTGATCTCTAAGGTCCCTTCCAACCCAAACCATTCTATGATTTGCCAGTATGTGCATTTAAGTTTGGTTAGCTTTAGGAACAGGCAAGCTTGTACCATTATATGAAAAACAAACTTCTCTTGCTGGTCTGTGTTTATTTTTCTTCACACATGGTAATCTTGGTCCATGGGAGGAGACAGAACCCAGTGTCTTCTGCTGAGTGTTTGGGATTTTGTACTATAGCAGCAGTGACTATTCTGCAAGCTGTGTGGTAGCACTCCCAGGCAGGGAGAAGACCAGGTAACAAGCTGCTCTTGGCACTCTATGTCCACCCAGTTGTGCCCAGTGGTGGGGCATGAAGGACAGCAGTTCCTTAGTTTAGGTACTGAAATTGAGGCCTCAGGATATTTTCTCTGTCTCACCCTGTCAGTGCTGTAAAATATCCCATCACATGTAGCATCCAAAGTTTCTGTTGGGCTTTCATTTTGAACACCACCTCACCAATTCTATTTTCTAGTTTGTTTAGTAAAAGGATGTTTACCTTTTCATATAGCATGCATTGTCATCTCGTAAATATCACAAATTAGATTGTTTTCAGGTTGTGTTCTAAAAAGCTAATCACTCTATCTGCCATGTTTATTAGGTAATAAAGCATAATTGGTATATTGAAAATAACAAACTTTACGAGGGATTATATCAGCCTACAGCATATTACAGTCTTGATACTAATTTTGCATTTAGTCACAGCTGTGCCAGCAAACATATTATCTTTGTGTTTATATAGATATGTACATTTATTTAGGTACTGGAATCTGTTAGAAATGTGCATTTTGATGTCATTTGAATGACTTAAAAAATACAAAATGTGCAAATTTCCATCAGAAGTCAAATATTTGTTTGTATCCACAGAGATACTGTAGCTATTGCAGATGCTTGTGTCTTAACTTCTGATTAGATCCCTGAAAGCTGTGTGTCTTGTGGTTTTGACACCCACATATTTGTTTAATTCAGTTATAGAAACCTTCACTTGTGCTCACAGGCTCTTTAATATTAACAGGAAATTGTTCAGGCAGTTTTTAAAGAAACAGTGGAGCAAACATATTAGGGTGTGATGTTTTTATCCTTCTGGGAAAAGGAACAACTTTGTGGTTTTGGGGATTTTAAGTAGTAAAAGAAAAAAGGCTCTCAGAAGACTTTTGTAGGCCCAAAATACACCAGCAGTATCAATGAATCAGACAGAAACTGGATAAGCTTACCAACTGAGAAAAAGATTGTTACTTGTCAGCAACTTCATTTTCTATCATGCTTGCAGCCTTCTCCAAAAACCCCCAAAGTCTTTTTTAGCATTCTTGAAAGACCATTATGTTTGGGTTATTCATTATTACTCCACACTCAGTCTTTCACTCTTTGTAGAGCATTTGCCATTGATTTTGGTGATAGTAAGATCAGGTGGTAAATGATCTAACAGTGATTAAAGAACTGGTTCCAGTTGCTTAACTTATCTCTGGTAGAACTTTCTCACCAGAGAGCCCGCTGAGTCAGTAGAATAAATCTGAAAGTCAATGTTAATGATTCAGTAAGTGTTATTTGACTGAACTCAACTAGCTTATGGATTTTATAATTCTAGAAAAAACTTGTGACGTATCTCTTACAAAGTTATCTTCTTTTATTTTCAAGTTTCATCAAAAGTTGAAGGCTAAGTAAGGCTACCAAACACAGCGTGGCTCTTTGAGAGAGGACCAAGGGCTAGCTCTGTTATTGTGTGCATGGAATAACTCAGAGTTATTGCTTAATATATGACATTTGCTGTAATTACCATGAAAGCACCTGACTAATCCTTTTTTTGGGGGGTTGTGTGGAGGAGTTACGTCTATAAATTATGTCTTTCTGATTTTGAGAGAGACAAATGCCGGCACGTACATCATCCGTGTTCTGTTTCCCTTGATCCTGGAAAGGGTGGACGATCTAACTTCACAAAGGCAAAGTTTTCTGTAAAATTTCTATTGAATTTAGGTCTGAAAAAACAAGACACAAATGCCCAATTCTGAGCATTTTAGGTAACATACATGAGTACACCTAACATACCCCGGTAAGTAGGTGAGTACCTAACAAACATGTCAGTACTTCACTACCCAAATTAGGGAGTCAGCTTAGAAATCTCAAAAATCTTGGTCAGAAGTCATCAAGCTGTGGCAGACTTGATAGGTGAGCCGAGATATTGGCTGCTGTGCTGCTGTCACTGGAGCCATCACTTAAATCACTTGAAATCTTTAAGCACTTCACAGGGCTTTTGTCCTGGAACATCTGCCAAGATGAGGGGTTTAGGTGACTTTTATGTGTATACATGTTTTAAAGAAATTTTTGTTTCTTGTAATTAGAAAACAGATTGTCTTCCCATGCAAATTATTTCTACTTTTTTTTTGCAAAGATAGCTTTATACCTCGTTTCATTCTATCACCTTCCCTCTGCATCTGTGGCTGGAGCTGGTCCCTGTGACTCCTGTACTTCTTTGCAGAGATGACTTTATACCTCATTTCATTTCACTGTCATTCCCTCTGCTTCAGCAGCTCAGCTGCTACCTGCAAGCACCGGTTGAATTGTCAGAATCAGTCAGGCTTTTAAGAAAATGAGTTTTCACTTTTTTTTTTTTTCTTCTTTCCTTAAGATGATCCCTTGTTTTTCAATTACTGCTTTTTGACTTGGGAGATTTCTGAAGGTAACCCTGAGTTGGTTTCCCAGACTGTCAGCCAGGTGGCAGCAGTGCCACGTCAGAGCAGTTCCCGGCCCCTCTCCCTGACATCAAGTGTTAATGCCATTGGCCAATCAGTGCTAAGATGATGGGAGGTAATTGGGTAATTGTATTTTACTGATCACAAGCAGAGAAAAGAAGGGAGGGAAGAAAGGGTAAAAATAAAAAAAAATAGAAGAGAGAGAGAAAGAGGGGAGAGAACGGAACGGGGGTGAAGGAGGAGGAGTGCAGCCAGAAAGACTGACCCTGGGATGTTTGGGTGCCACTGAAAGGTGGGGAGTGGGAGAAAGCCAGAGCAGCAGCAAAGCAGAACAGCTCCCAGCAGCAACAGCAGCAGCTGTCAGGAACTGGATATATACATACATGCGTACGTACATGCACACACAGGGAGAATTCAAGCTGAAGCTGATGGGAGGCAGGAAGGGTTTCGGCTGTGCAAAGGGCTCTGCGTTTCAGGGATGAAACTAAAAAGAAGCATCTGCACTCCTGGGAATGTGTCATCTTGGAAGGGAGGGAGTCAGGAAGGAAGGAAGAAAAGGGGGAAGATAACTGGCATGTGGAAGAAGATGGGAGACAAACTCACTGCTGCTGTGCAGGAAGGGAAATCCAACTTGTAGATCTGAAATACACTAAGCTGAGCTTGGAAATGAGATCAGACCTGCATTGAAATACAGAAAGGGAGGAAAAGGGAGGCAGAGACTGGAGTGCTTTTATCCTTCTTCCTCTCTTTCCCTCTCTCCCCCTCAAAGAAGAAATAGAAGTTTATCCGTCTTGGTGCTGCTGGATCTGTATCGCTACTGGACAAAAGATGGAGAGGAAGCTGAAATGAAAAGCAAAGGGTGCTTGTGAAATTTCCAGCTAAGACGACAAATCACGCCTCCCTGGGCTTCTTTTGTGCCCCATCGGGGGAGTTTGAACATCAGAAAGATTTTGTGAAGTGTGGGGGGCAAAGGGGAGAGTGGGCGTTAAAAACACCCGTCCCAAGCATTTAAAAAATAACAAGGGGATGGATTTATTCTTGACAGCTGGTGGGAACGTTGAATTTTTCCTACTCCCTCCCTCCTTCATTCCATTTAATGTGAGATTATGAAAATGCAGAGGAGTTGGAAGGAAGGCAAAAGGATATAACGTGGAGTTTGAAGCGAGGAGAGAGGGTGCTGATGCTGTGGATTGCTGGCTGCTTGCTGAAATCAAAAATCCAATTGCGCACTGGGTTGTGATTGGAAATCTAATCAGATCTTTGGAGAGGGGGGAGAGAGACTAAAAGTTTTTTGTTCTGACAGACACAAATAAAAATTTAAATGCAAAAGGAGATTCTTTTCTAAAGGAGTGTGGAGAATAGAGAAAAAGAAGAATGGGAATCCCCGTTCTAATGTGGAGACACACGGATTGGATAATTGATAGTGCAGCAAAGAAGGGGGAAGAAGAAAATTGCCTGGCAAGACCTGGATCTTAACAGTCACAACAAAATTACATTAAAAGAATGCAGATGGAGGGTTGCTTAAAAAGAAATACAGCCCTTTCTGCTCTCCAGAGAAAAAGCAAATAGTGAGCAATGGAGAGCAGTGGAGCCAGAGAGGCAGAAAACCTCAGAAAAAGGAAACTAGGGAAAGGATCCACAGTGGAATGAAAAGTTTCAGAAGGGAGAAGGATCATTCATCCTCTGCAAGGATTTTTGGCTTTTTTCCTATTATTTTAAACCACTCTTCTCCAGTGAAGGCAAATATCAACATTACCACTACAGCAATTTTAAGCAAAAAAAAAAAAAAAAAAAAAAAAGTTGAAAGGCACAGAGAAAATAAAGGACAGAGAAGAAGAAAGGAAAAATTGCCGGAGGGGGAGATTTCAGCAGTGTTGGGTTGGATTGGCACCTGTATGGACTGACATTTCTGGGAAATTGCAGTTGGATATCCTTTTTTTTTTTTTTTTTTTTTTCCCTTTCTTGTTTTTAATTTTGGTTTGGTTGCTGAAATGAAATAGTTTTCTGACCCCTCCCCCACGCTGGTTTTTCATAACCGCTCGGATTTCCAGCTGGATAGTCTTTGAGGATACAGTAAGTACGTTTTCCATTTCATCGTTTTTTGGAAAAGGGAATATGTCTCATTGCCTCTCTTCTTTCTTTCTTACCCTTCTTTTCTTGGTCTTTTTCCCCACCTGAATAAAGGATTTGACTGGAGTTTTATAATGGCTGGAGGGGGTTGGTTGGGAAGGGAGAAGGGATGAAGCGAGGACAGAACTGAATTCTTCCAGTAGCTCAAATGTTTCTGTTAGTAAAACTCCAGCCTTGGTAGGATGTTGCAGACACCTGCCTGTGTGGCTCTATAGTATCCGTAAGTGTCGGACAGCAAAGAAATCTTTGGAGAAAGCCCCTGCAGTGATTGGGGGTGCTGCCTGATTGTCCAGTCTGTACAAATGGATGCAAGTTGCATAGAATCGGGTGCCTGGAGGAGGTTCCTTTATTTATTTATTAGGTGTTTAGAACAGAATAGAGAAAGGCTGCAATTTGAACGCTGGCACCCAGTCTGACATTGCAGATCAATATGGTGTATTAACAGAAAAATTTTATAATCAAGCAGGGAGGTGAAGGATGGCTTTTGGCGGGGGGGCAGTGGGGGGTTGGAGGCTTAATGGATTTTGACGAAGCAGCTCTGAGAGAAATGGTATGTTTTATATACCATTGCTAAGGGAAAGCAGTAGCAGGCAGGGAGAGGACATTCTTCTATTGAAGGGAGTTTGGGAAACTGCTGTAGTAGCTACTTATGCCCTCCAGATCTCCTAGGAAATTCTTTGTGATTTTGTGGTGAATCCTTTAGGCTCCCTGAGGACTTTGTGGCAGTTGAAGGAGATTTACTTTTATCGACAAGAAGTGAGAAGATCCTGTGGCATTAGGAGATTTTTGTTATGATGCTGATAATGAAAATAATTAAAAAGTGGCTTGTAGAGACAGTGGGGTTCAGTGAAAAGCAATGATGTGTAACAGACCAGTAAACGTCCCTCCCATCCTGGAAAAATGTGGGATGGGGATGTGGAATAAAGTGAGGATAACATGGTGTTTAATATAGAGGTCCTTGTTTTCCTGTGGGGAAACTTTTGTCCCTTCTTCTGGCATGACTGCTTAGCTTGTGGATAGGGAGTTTTCTTTCTCTTTCTTCTCCTTCTCTCCCCCCCTTACCTCTGCCCTACTCAACCCTGCCCTTCATGGAGAGGCTCCACCTGTAAGTATTAGGCCAAAACTGGTGGAGGAGAGGGAGAAGCAGATGATATATGAGCCATTGAACAGATATAGGTGGTTTTTGGCAGGCAAGGTGCAGAACTAGCTTTGCCACTCACTTTTCTCTAGCTGCAATATTCTGGAGGAGGGGAGAGAAGGCAGGGATGGGAGAGGTGTTGGTAGAGATGGATTTTAATGTCGGGGGTGTTTTTTTATGTAGCAGCATTTCCCTCTTCACAAGCTTTCTGTGTGAAACAACACAAACGAGGTCTCTAACTTCCCTGGACAAATATGTAAATAAATATTAGCATCCTCCTTCCCCCCCGCCCCATTCACTCACATCACCACTACCACTTCATGTAATGTTCTGAATCTTTTGGCATAATGGAAATGAGATCTTCTGCCTGTTAAATGTGTCCCATGCTCTTTTGTTTGGAGGTCATGTCTCTTAAACATTGGCTACTTACAAAGGATTAAGATTTCGGGTGCAATTCTGCTCCTAAAGAAATCTCTGGGAGTTTTTGTTCGGCCACGCGAACAAATCAGACCCTTTGTGCTGTTGTATTCAGAGAAAGAAGGAAGCAGGCACAGCAAGAATTATTTCTTCCAGCTCCATTTACTCTCATCTTTCTCAGTATAGCTAAACTGGTTTAATATTAAGTCATTTAGCCTCATTTATTTCTGTATGCACATGATTCCTGGTGGGATACTAAATGGGTAATAAGTTTGTCAGCATCTGAAAATAAGCACAAAACTCTTCTCTCCATTCCTTCATGTATCATTATAAGTCTGTGTCCTATTGTGGACCACACTTACATCAGCAGTTGCAGTAATAGAGCAGCTAAATTTATGTTAAGCTGCTGCTCAGTAATTACTGAAGGAAAAAGAAGCTGGCTAAGGAAAAGGCATCTCCAAGCTTTTCCCTGGATTGCTGTCAAGTGAATGCATAAACAGAAAATCTGACAGAGCAACTCCAGTTTTTGACCATAGAAAGCTGCTGTAGGTGCCTCGTTCATTTTATCCAATAACTAGCAGAATGATGTTCTTGTTGTGATGAGGAAGCACTGGGAAAATTTAGCCACCAGTTTGGGCTGAAATAGGCAAACCTTGTCAACATTAAAAATCTAGGGATGCATGTCTGCTTCTAAAGAGGCAACAGTTTCACACTTCAGTGAATCATTCACTTAATACAGTAGCCAAAAGATACATGGAACAACCCAGAGTTTAACTCATTTAATCTCAAAGTGGGAATAAGAAGAGCATTTCTTATCATTTGTACTGGGGTTTATCCAGAGCCCAAACAGTTGATCATAAAATAAATGGTCCAAAACATCAATCCAAATGTCCAGCTAAATAAGGAGCAACAAATCTCCTCAAGCAGAGGTAGGAGCTGACTGGCTCTGCTCCTTCCCTCGCGTGTGCCTGAGCATAGGTGTAGCATTCGGCAGCACATGCTGGTCCTGCAGGCTGTCTTCTCTTCCAGACATGGATCATCCTTTTAGTAATGACCCCAAGCAGCTGGGATTTTGGCACTGGACAGGGATTAGGCACCAAATGCTTGTACGGAAAGAAAGAGAAAGCTGGATGATTGAAGGGTCCTGCTCCATTTGTTCTAGTTGTTCTCCAGAAGGTCAGAGATCAGTTATCTCAAACAACTTCAGGTATTCCTGGCAACCTGTAGGTTAGAAATGCAAGAGGTTAGCTGGTCCATGTCTTCTCACCTGTCAGAAGTGATTTGCACTGATCTTGAATAGGAGCAGGTTCAATTTGCTGTGTCAGCAAATTTTGTGTCACAGTATCTCCCAGCACTGATGAGGACTTTCAGATTGGGTGAAACCCAAGAAAGAATGCTCTAGATATGAGCCAATACAAGCAGTTGTGTGGGACTATAAGCAGGAGCCTTCTTCTGCCTACTCATTCATCCCCTTACCAGGTACTCTGTGAAAATCATTATGAAAAACAGGCCTCCTTCAGTCAGAAGGTTTTGTCCCTGCAGGACAACCCAGAGAAGGATTTAGTCATAGTAAGAGCCACAGTGCTCTGGAAGGCTGCCTCACAGTGTGCTTGAGTCTAGAAGCACGGGCAAGGAGCTGCCTTTAGAAAAGATCCTGCCTCTGTTCGCTGTAATGGCAGAAGATGTCAGGGTTTGTCTTGTTACATTTTGGAGTGGCTTGTTAAATGCTGTTATTCAGAAAAGAAGGGTACCTGTTCTTCAGCTGTAATACCACATTCATTTTTCTCTTTGGGGATAGAAATGGGGATGTAAGAGGGCCGATGAGTGTGTTAGTGGTGTCTTTTCATTGCATATTCACAAGCTGGAAGACATGGAAGTGAATTAACACGTAGTTCCTGGTAGGGGGCCTGGATATTTTGCTATCTGTTAGAGGAAAAGGCAAAAGTCAAGACACTTGTGCGTGCACACGGATTTACATTTGGTATCCAAGGAAGCAAGAGAGAATCCTGCAGGGCTTTTTGTTCATTGTTTAAATGTTGCCATAGCAATATCTCAGGGCACAAGTTACATGTTTTCCACTTCTGGAGTTGAGCTTTTCTTCCTTCTCTCTCTCTCTCTCTCTCTGTCTTTCTTGATACACAACAACCAGGAGGATCTCTGTAGAACTTTCCCCAGGAATATCAGACGGTGTTTGAAGGCTGCATTGCCTGTTTATATATGTCTGTTTGTCTGTTCTTCCCTGTCATTTGCTAATATGTTGGGAACCCAATTAGGAAGAAGTTGTTGGATAGAAGTGGAGTATGAGGCTCTTGTTGTTAGGACATGGAGCATATTACAATATTTTGTGTAGTGGTGATATGTTAATTGGATAGCTGCAGGCAAGCAAAGTGTAGCAGTCGCTGACAATTAGGAACAACAATGAACTTCCCAGGACTGAATCTATTCCTTGGGCAGATTAAAATGCATTTCAGGTGTATACCAGAGCTTCTGTAAATTTAAATGCTAACACCACCGTAAGAACTCTTGAAATTCTGTTTTCACTGTGCCGAGAAAAGATTTATCCTTGCTGATTGTGAAAGGGAGAGAGGCAGCATCAGACCACTGAATAAAATCTCCCATAGTATTTGCTGCAGGGCTTTTACTTGTTATGTCAGGACTGTGAGGGAGCAACGTAACCAGGAAACCAGGAGAATTAAAAAGGAAACCAACCAACCCCAAAACAAAACAAAAAAGCCTCCAGCAGCAGTGGTTTCACAAGTAACTAAATAAAGCTAACTCAGAAGTATCACAGCAAGTGAAGTTAAATGAGTGAGGTTTTGTCTGCAAACCAGCAGCAACTTGGAGCATTTAGTAATGCTCTTTGTGTTTGAGGGATCTCTTTCCAGTTATTTGGCAGCTGAGGGATCCATACAGTCTTGGAATAAAAATAATCCTCAAAAATATGGTTGTGGTTTTCTTCCATGTTTGTATGGACAGTACAATATGAACTGACTTGTAGAAGACCCAGGAGTTCATTCTTTTCCTTCATTTCCGTTTAAGAATGATTGCTCTAAGGGTCAGACCTAATCCTGAAAGCCAGCAGTAGTGTAGTTCAGACCTCCAGCACATTGTATTCTTTCTAGCAAACCTCTCTTCACTTCCATGTCAATAATCTCTTCACTCACATGCCATGTTACATGGGAAATAAAGCCAAGCACATAAAAAGCCTGTTTATCGATGAGGGGAGTGCAGCATCAGTGATAACACTCATGTGAGCTCCTCACACTGCTAATCATCATATTGCAGTCATGATCTGCAAAAGACTGCCTTAAGATGTTAAGCAGGCATTAATTCTCTTTGTGGACCTTGAATTTTCTCCAGCATCTTTGAGATGATAAAAAATGTGGCCAACTGCGATGGGGACAGCAAGTACTCACCTCACTTCTCATGCATACTGCTGCTGCCCACTCATCAAATGACTGAAGCCCATCAGATTCCATGGTCTTGACTGGAATTTGAAGTAGGGAGCTAGGGATGAAAGTTTCATCCTTATTGGGTCTTCATCAGCTGTAGGCCAAGAAATTGCTCTCTTTTTAATCTCCAAAACCAACTATTAGTGGACAGGCAGGAGAGGCTGGGGTGACAGTCCCTCTGTAGACTGACATGAGTGAGAATTCTGTCTTGCAGAAAATTAATTAGAAGGACTGTCTTGCTATTTATTCACTCATGTCCATTTTTTTGTTGTTGTTGTTCTAATGTATCAGTGCAACATGTATGAGCTACTGGGTCCTGTAGTAACTCTTCCATGCAACCAGTTTCATTCCTTTCTCTTTTCTCCTGCCATTTGTGCAAAGATAAACCCAGTTGTGCTCCAGCTAACCTCAACTGGAGCTTTTGTATTTACTTCAGCAGGATTGATCCTGCTCTGTGGTTTTATTTTTTTCCTTCTTCTCAGTCGAGTACAAAACCTGTTCTAATTCCAGAAATGAACAATAGGATAAATATTTTTATTTACAGACATAAAAAAAGTGATCCAAATACCATTTTGAATTAATATGCCATAAGCTTCTAAATTTCTAAGTGTTCCATATTTCCCTTTCAGTCCCTGATGACATTCCAGCTATTAATGCTTCTTTTTCATCAGTATATGATGTAATAACTGACAGATTAAGTAAGTAATCTGGCCCTTGTTACCACCACAGTGAAACCTCAACCTATATATTAACACAAAACCAAATACTTTGTAAAATGTTAAGTTTCAGGACTAAATTCTCAGCACTCCTAGGAGAATTTGGTGATGTTGTAATTTCTGTGCATTGACTATTCGTATCAATAACAAAATACTGTGGCACATTATCATTAGTTTAACAAAAACAGGTTATGAATCGCCTTTTAAAGGCTGTAGATAGGGTTAAGTTCAGGAACCATAGTTTTTCCTCCCTCAGCACATACAAGTGTCAAATGAAGTGCACAAAAATCTATTAAATTCCATGAGCTTATTTGCCAAAGGGTGTATATATTGCGTTAAGGTTTTTTTTTTCCTTAGCTGTTTGGTTTTACAAGAATATTCTCTGCCAGCACTCTATTTGTGAGCCCTTATTGGGCAGGCAGGTTCTTCTACAAGTGGTTATATATTATTTTTCCAGAGGCAAGCTTTTATATTCGTTACATCATTTAAAGAACCGAGGTTCATTTTTGTTAGGGTTGTTGATGACACAGCTACTAAAGAGGAAAGATGGTGACCCCATTAGCCTTTCAGGTTGCTCACATGCAGTGCACCATCTGCTACCTCAAAAGAGCTTTATTGCATTTAACGCCCGTGTGAATTTTGACTGTATATGGTGCAGGGAATTAAAACCATAATGGATTTCTCTTTTGAACTGGAAAGAGGTTGAAAAAAACCTCACCTTGAGTGAATGTTCATGTTGATATCCCTCTTTCAGTAATGTACATTTTACTGAGTACTCTGGCCCTGGAGATTGAATTCTATACATTAAGTGAAGGCCTGGAGGTATTTTTTGAAGACTACTGAATCAAACCATAGCAGAGGATGCCTTAGTCCTCCAGTAAATTTTGATAATGTGGAAAAAAAAAAAATTGTATTTTTTAATGGGAAATTTCAGTTTGGGGGATAGTTATGAACATCTCAGGCAGCGGTAGCAGAATATCATTAAGAATTGCAGAGAAATATAGATAATAATTTCCTATCAAAAAAGGTATTTCATCTGATTTGAAGTACTATCTAGATAAGAATTTTTTTTGTGGCAAAGAAAGATGAAGTTGATGATTGCCTATAGGAAGCGAAAGGTAAAATGCAGCCAATGATGCTGCTTCAGAAAGACCTATCTTCTAAACCTGGGAAAAATTAGAAGGAAAAATCGATTGGAGAAAACACATAAACAGAAGGTTGTGAATATAAACTAGACAGTTTATAGGAATTGTTTTGCCAGAGGAAAACCCAGATCATAAGAGTTCACATTTGACTATGAGTCTGTCTTTGATACAAGGGAAAATGAAGCCAAAATTTAACAAACCTAAATCAAAACAAACTAGATTATAGTAGGTGAGGGGAGAAAAAAAAAAAAAAAAAAAAAAAAAGAGAAAGGAAAAAAGAGGAAAATGGAAAACAAACTACAAAAGTAAGGATGATGGACTTAGAATATATGAGAAATGAGGGACTATGGCTGCTTTTATTGGAGGCATCCTAATTTTCAGTAGTGATGCAGAACTGACAGTTATTCGATTAATATTTCTATTCTGTATCTGAAAAAAATAATTATTAACATTTTTATCATGAAAAACAAAAAAAGCACAAGTGAAAGGTTATTGGAAAACATCTATTAGGGATAAATAAATTAAACTCTACAATCCTGTTTGACTTTTCTGAAGATTACTCCAGAGGATGTATCTAGAAAAGACTGTAGTGATACGAGTGCAGTGAATTTAGTAATCATCGACCATTTAGTCTGATAGAAATTTTAGGCAAAATAGCAGAAAATCCAACACAGGATTCAGCTGATGGAGAATTAAGGCAGGGGAAATGTTTAATGGCAATAGTCAATAGTATGGCATTATGGGAAGTATTTTCTATCAGGCAAACCATTTGACTCGTCGATGATGCTGCAAAGTTGACAGATAGAGTTTACCATGAAAATATAGTGCCCTTTAACTTTGAACTGCTTAGGATACTTTAGCAGCTTAGAAGTACCAATCAGATATTCAAAACTAAGTATTGTGAGTAAATATGTCTGAGTGGATTATACAGATATGGTAACTCTTTTTGCTGTATTTGTATCAACTATCTAAATTTCACTTAACATAAACATAGGGCCTGCAGCTGGCAAAATGACTTAGACAAGAATGGCTGTTAGGATGGGACTGGGAGGGTAAGCGGTGTGAATGAGATAGCTGAGGAAACTCAGGGGAAATTTCCCCAAGCTGAAGAGAATTAAAACAAAAACAACACCCCAAAACCCCAAAAGATTTCTGAAACAAAGCTTGACAAAAGGATATAAAAGACACATGAAACTTTTTAAACATTAGTGTTTATATATATAAACATTATGTTTTTATATATAATATTTATATGCATCACGTGTATATATAACATATGCATAACATATAGGTGTGTTCAGAAGTTTTTAGGTGTTTATTGTCATTTTGTAAGTATCTAATATTGTGGTTGTCTTGCTGATCCTGAGATGTCAGTGAGTGACAGTTAATTAAATGTTGTTGGTTATATGATGTGATTTAAATCACATGAATTGAGAAGTTTTTCCTTGCGACAGTAAGTATCAGCAGTGTGATAAGTAAGACAGACATGAAGAGTGGTACTGGATGCAAAGAGTTGTGTATAAGAAGGACAGATGCAGGCACAGTCATCTTTCAAAGCAAGTTTGAAAGGGATTTGAGATCATAATCGGCAAGAAATTCCACATGAGCTCCCACAGTGTAGAAAAAAACTACGTTGTATCATTGGTTAAATAAGTAGAGAAATAGAATACTGATTTTAATAATGTTGATGGGGAAACTAGAATGCTTTTTACATTTTAGTTTGCCCATGTTTTGAAAATTGTGTTGAAAAGAAGGAAAAGAAACACAAAAATAGTGCTGGGAAAAAAAAAAAGGGGAAAAATTCTGTGCTCAAACTATAGTCTATTGATTATGAAACTTGAGAACTTAGGTGGTGTGTGCGTGAGGGGATAAAATAGATGTTGAAATGTTTTCTAAAATATCAAATAAAATTCTAAGAAGCAACAGCTGAGGTCTCATCAATTCAGATTAGGAATTAAGAGCAGATTTATAATTATGTAAATAATTCTCCATTTTTAAAATTGCTTGGGGAAGTTGTATTTCTCTGTCTCTTGGAGTCTATGTACACAGATTGGATGTTTATGTGGAAGACTTGTAGTAAAGTGCACTTTACTATGTTTTGTGTATTATGATACTCAGAAGGGCAGAGTAGATGGTTCCTGTACCGTCAGTCTGTGACTCTGCAGGTAGGAGGAATGTAGTCTGGGCATTCATAATAAGCTTCCAGTACCATCTCTGAGGTTTCAGTCTCTGCTGAGATTGCTAGCAGAAGGCCCCAAAAGTTTTTGGGTGATCTGCTTCTTTGTGGCACTATGACTCAGTTCCAGTACTTAGGCGTCTATCTGGTTAGTTGGAAAAATGCCTTCTGAAATCTGTTAATTTGTCAAATCTGAAATGTTTTATAGAGATGAATTTTGAAGGCCATGCTGAGGGTGAAGAAGTACTCACTGCACATATTTACTCATCCACTCAGTAACCCATCTACTAACTTCTTTGTGTGATCAAGTTTCTAGCTTCTTCATAGTTCTCTTCGTAGTGGAGGCACCTAAATCAAAACCAGCAAAATGTGTTGTCTCGGAGCTTTTTTCTAGCTTAGGCTTCTCAATATGAATCCAGACATGAAATTCTGTGATAGTTGGTCTTGGTGCCAGCCTGCTTTCCTACTTTGAGATGGACTAAATATAGAGGTGTCAAAGTGGCTGTATCCTTCTCTCTCTTTCTCTCTGTTTACAGGCCACCAAGCATTGCTCTGTCCACACTTTTTCTTGCTCTGAGTAGTTGTTAAGCATTTTAGGCTAGAAATGTATTTCTCTGTCTTCCAAAAATAACTCCATTTGTGGACTTCATTTTTACTTGTTTGCTTCTTTTGATAATGTATGTAGTTGGTTTGGGAAGACAGAGAAGAGGAAAGAATGAAGTAAGCTTGTCCCTGCATCGCCTCATAATAGCTTTTGATACTGTAGGTTGCAATTATCTACAGTCTCAGTGGGCTGTCTTGTATTTCTAGTGCTCTTTACCTGATTTCTTGAGCACTGTTCTAAACTTTCTGAAAAGATTACCAATGGGAATCTAAATCTGAGATAAGTATTTCATGCTTACAGGTAAGTTTGGTGGTCACTTTCTCTGTTTAGCTTTGAGTTTCGTAGCATATTCCAAGTCAATTTTTTGTGTGTAAACTGTGTTTCCTGCATTCAAGAGCTTTCCTGGTGTAGTGGGCAAGTTCATCATTACAGTTGAAGGTGATTAGCCTGAGAGGTCTTGACCTGTCAGAAAGTATTCTCTGAGGTAGAACTCCTTCAGAGGTAACTGTATTCAGTTGCTGTCAACGATAAATTTTTAATGGATTTTATGTCCCAAGATACCCACTCCTTATTTCTTTCACCTTTTCTGAAAAACTCAACAGAATTGCAAGTCTTAGGAGATCTTGACCTAATTAGCGCTTCCCTAGTGCACTCTTTGGCTGCAATGCTTCAGCAGTGCCAGTGTGCAAGAGGCATGTTTTGAAGTGACAGGTTGTAACGATCATACTTTCTTTTTCATCTTTAACCACTTTTCTAGTACTTGCTGCTCCCCACCCATGCTGCGTACATCAACTGCAGCTAATGAAAATGTAAAACAATGGTATGTTCTTTGATACTCAATTATCTCCTCATTACAGTTTAGGCTGTCACTGAATAACAGGGCATATTCTTCAGCTAATGTGGCTTCGTGAGATGCTGTTCAGCATTACTGTGTCAGTGTATCCAAAAGAAAACAAAGACTTATTAGGCCTGATTCTCCTTGTGGCTTGTATTGTCATTTATCACTGAGTGATGCTGGAATTCAGTACAAAATGGAAAGTGTGGTATTTTGTGCTCTCCTAACATAGGTGGAAATGGCTGTATACAAGGTGGTGGGCATGTGAATCCTTTGCGGAGGGAGCCGCCTCTTTTCAGTGCTGTAGGAACTACAGAAATCCAGCCCACCTTTCAAATATTCCTAATTATAGCCAGGTCAGGATGAGGTTAGAGACAAGGTTCTACTTCTGTTCTACGTTGTGCTTCTTTTAGCACCGTTTACTGTACCCTGGTCTTGGATAGATAAATTTGCAGGGATTATAAAACTGAATTAAATGATCTCACATGCTTGTTTATGGGAGAAAACAGGGTGATTGTCGTAAGTATGACAGGCTAACATGCAACAAGCTTGCCCTAAGTGTGCTAGCATAGCTACCATGTATTAAGGTACTTTATACAAGAACTTTGGTAATCCTAAAACTGTCTATCTGGGTAAGTCAGTAATAATCAGTGTTTTGAAAATTCATACCCTACCTTCATCCTCACTCAGTCTTCCATATGTGTGTTCCATACAGTGTGGTCATGGATTTTCAAGGAAGGAGGCTGCATATCCCTTACTGCTCCTTTATGACACCCACAGCAGCCAGTAACTTCCCCTACTATTGAAATCCTACCAAACTGATGATCTAGGATAATTTTTTTTGATGTTTTTATTTGGACTCTCAGCTTCTCCATCATTTTGTAATTTCTTGAGGCACCTTCCTTTTACATATCACTTATTTTTCTTGTGCACACTCTAAGTAATTCTTAATTCCTTATATTTTAAATCAAGTAAGAAATTCATTAAGTGTAGCTAAAATTTTGCATCATCGTTCCATTAACTTATTACAACAGCTGACCATCTAGGAATTGGGAAAAAACGACCCAAGTCTAAGATGGTCCATTTCTCTTTTCTCTCTCTCAGTCCCTTCCCCAGGTTCCTTTGTCAGAGGATCATCTATCAGTCTGTCAGATCATCATCAGTCTGTCAATAGCTCATCCCCTCCCAGTGGCAGCAGAGTTCAAAAGCTCTTTCTCTTATGCAGAGCTTTCCAAGGAACTTTTGGTGCCAGAGGTTTCTAGAAGACTAGGACTATGCTTGAGTGATGGTAGCAGTTGGGAGAGGTGCCTTGAGGGCTGGAGGAAAGCTAACAGCTAACCGTTTCTGAGCATTTTTTGAGCTCTTTTTAATGAAAAGTTTATAACTTGGAAGATCCGGTGCTATTCTTGCCAGCTTTTCCATGCAGATGGAGCTATGGACCAGAATGAAGCCTCACTGACACTAAAGCAAATTCTATATTGAGGAAAAAATGTACTAGAGCAGCTGCCAGATTAATTTCACTGGTATGAGTTGAACTACTTCCACATCTAATGGTATATATTCATATAAGCGTATGTGTGTGTGTTTAAGAGGGTAGATTGCCCTTAAAATTTTTGGAGTGCATTTGGTCTTACAGCCTATTAAAGTGATTCTTTGCACAGGCATTGCAGAAAAATAGCGGGGAAATAGTATTTTGTATATATATTTAGCAAAACACCTGCTTCCATATATCACTCTGAGTAGGAGGGACATTGAAATCTCCACAGATCAGTTACATAGATCTCAGAAGAATTATAGCATGGACTATATGGCAACTAGGTAAAAAAGTAACTGCTTTGAGAAAGGTTTAAGAAGAATAAGTATGTTTGAAAACAAATAATGAAAATATTCAAAAAGAAAGCGAGAAAAAAATATCAGATCTTTTATCACATCTTTCCCCTCTGCCATTTCAAATTATACCTTTTAAAATGTATAATTTTAAAATGTAATTAGGAGATACACTTAAATATAATAGAATCACAGAATCATCTAGGTTGGAAAAGACCCATGGGATCATTGTGTCCAACCATAATGGACAGTCTTGTTTATGGAACGGGTCACCACTGGATATTGCTTGACTTTGATCTTTGTGTGGCCTCTGATTTGTTCTCTGAAGCACATCACACAGACTCTATGTGATCCATTTTACCTTTCTGGCACTTAAGAGAAATTCCTTTTGCATATTGCAGGGCAGATCATTCCACAGTTTATGCAGCCAGGACTGTATTTGTAAGACTTCAGACATCAAAACCAGTTTAATATAATTTAAGAAGTGGGAGTGGGATTTAGGAAGAGGGTTTTATGAAACTTTCAGCTGCATGAAAGATCCTTGAATAAAAGCCATTTTGTGAGCACAATTTTTATTGCAATCAGTATCACCACAGATAAAGCATGGTGTTTCTGTGCAAACTAAGGAAAACAAAAGAACATTTACATCTTTTATCCTTAAATATTCCATTAGTGAAAGAATTCTGGAGACGCAGATCAAAAACTTCTTTCTTTTCCTTCTATTCTTAAAGTTTTTCCTGATCTGCCAGCAATTTCGTGATACCACTGTTTTATATTCAAAATCTTAGCAGCTTTTTTTTTTTTTTTTTTAACTCCTAACTTATTTTATGCCAGGCATAAATTGAATTGAACAAACAACAAAAATTTCTTTCCTTAAAGTTAAGCAAGATCACAAGCCTACCGATTTTTACTCTTAAGAGTAAACATTTGCAAGCATGAACTTACTCAAATAGCACTTTGATATTGTAGCCCTAACCAAATGAATGCATAGTATTCAAGTAAAACCTATTTTACTTGAATATATATTTTACACTGAAATTACTATTGATTTCTTTTCAGTTTATGCATTGGAATGGTTGAAAAGCACAATGACCAAACCCTCTTTTCCTTGGACACTGTGATATTTTACCTACTCTGTTGCAGTAATTCCCAAGCTTTAAAGCTATAAAGTTCTTTTTGTCATTCACAATATTGGTTGCTTCCATTTACAGAATGGTTTGGGTGGGAAGGGACCTTTCAAGGTCACCTAGTGCAACCCCCTGCAGGGAACAGGGACATCTGCAACGAGAGCAGGTTTCTCAGAGCCCTGGCCAACTTCACCTGCAATGGTATCAGGGATGGGGCATCGACCACCTCTCTGGGCAACCTAGGCCAGCATCTTATCATCCTCAGCATAAAAAATTTCTTCTCTCTAGTATAAATCTCCCTCTTTAAACCCATACCATCAACCCTTGTCCTGTCTCAATAAAACCTCCCAGCTGACTTTTCAGTGTGTCAATTTGTTGTGCATTTAGGAGATGAACCATTTCCCACTGCTGGATGAAAGATTTCTATAGTGACCCATGAATATATGGATTTCTTTTTTTCCTTGAACCCAGGGAACTGATATCTTTGCTTTGTCTTAGTGGAAGGTTAGGATCAATTCAGTGTCAAAGACCTAGACAGCTAATTGACAAGTATAATATATATCTGCAAGTGGATGTAAGAATTTTGGCGGTGTTAAGGGCTAGGATCTGAATCAAATAACCTTAGCACTTGTGAGGAGGTATTTACCCACGACAGTAATTGCTTTGCTTCTACTGTGAGGAATTTGCTTATCATTGCAAACATGTATGGAAAGGTAGAAAGTATCTGGAAAGGCAGAAAGTCAGCAACTGGCTGTTGGGTGTTGTTTTTGAAATGGTAATGAATTCTTTGATAGCAAGTCATCTCCTTTCAACCTCCACTTTGCTTATGCAGACAGTTATCCCCTCCCTTCTCTGCAAATGAGCAGATGGAGAGCCTGGGAGAGTACGTGGACTTTGAAATGTGACTCAGAGGTCAAGAGATTCAGTCTCAGAAGAAAAGTGAAATTCACAGCTAAGAACAATTTACCGTGACCAACCTGCACCCAGGAACCTCCCAGCACAACCGAAGGGCTTGCTGATGGTTCAGTTTCTCACGTTGACAGTTGCCATGAGTTTGCCTAGGAAAGCATGTCTGCTACTGAATTAGAAATACTCTGATGAGTAAAAATTGTTTATTTGAGAAAGGCATTTCAAGAGGAGATTTTTGGCTGAATTGAAGCATCCTATCACAGTTTCCAGCGCTGCTCTTCCTATACATGAATCACTGCTTATAAATCGCAAATTAGTACAATGGAATTCAATCAGATGTCTGGTAGGGAAAACATAGTGCTAAATTTCCTCTTTTTTTTTTTTTTTTTCCTTACAGCTGTCTATGGAGGTAACAACACAATTAAGACACCAAAATCGATATCGCCAGTGTGTTTGCCATTGCTTGGTACATTAAGAATCTTTCAAGAATTGTGTTTAACATAGAGTCTTTGTCTTTTTGTTTTGAAAGGTGCTTTGAATAGCTTTGGAGTATTGCTTCATTGTTTATCGATCTCATAATTATTCAGTTTGTTATTCCCTTTTTTCTTTTTCCCTTAACATTACTTCATCCTCTTTTAAAAGTCCTGGAAAAAGTTTACATTAATTCAGGGTTCCTTGTCAATATTTTGTGCGTTGCTTAAATTCCATGTTGCCATAGTGATAAGGATAGAAGCTATATAGAAGTACCTCAACAGTTAATTAACCAAATAGAGGAGAAATTGTCCACATATTCAGAATTCCTTTTTCACATTGGAGGCAGAAGATAGTTATGGTGAATTTTGCAACAGGCTGCTCCTACGGGATCATATTTTATTAAACTGAGTAAATTGGATGAGTCAGAGCCATGAGTGTCTCGGAATTTAAAGAAAAGAATTGACATCTATCTCCCAAACATACTATATTTTTCTATATTTTTGTGTTGGGTGTTAGTTTAAGAGATGTCTGCATAAACTCCAGTTGATGAAGAGAACAAGGTGACACTCTTTTCTGTGTTTGGCTTTGGTTTGCATTCCACAAAACAGATCTGCTTCAGACATGACTCTCCTACACTCTATATTCCCTTCCTTTACCCTTCATCCAAAAGTCCCTGAACAGTGTTCATCCATTTTTCAAATTCATCTAATTTGCCTCTTCTGCAGTAACAGAGTTGTTCCACTGTTATGGTCATAGAGCATGTGCAACAGTGGACTGAAAGTAGAAAGCTAAAGGACTGCTTCAAATTCTAGCATGGCAGTTTTGCCTCCACCCTTTGGGTCCATAAATGAAAACAATTGTGCTTCAATGCCAAGAAATTAGTATCCTACCACAACTCCAGAATGCTGTGAAAACGTAGCGTTGCGTAACAGTGGATCCACTGAATGGTATCATTGTGACTATAATTATCTAACATTGTGTTGCCTTTTTATTTGTATCTGGCAGGGATCAGACTATCTCACCATGGTACACAATATGTTTTCTAAATATGGGTGAAAACCTAGAACATTCTTCAGCACGAGTATTGCCAAAATACAACAGAAGAGAATGGAAAATGCTGGCCCTAACTACCGATACATTCTTGCATTGACATGTGATCAGCACATCAGTCTTCTTCAGAAGGAAGCAAACTTCTGTTACCCTATAGGAAATAAATTGAACATTTCTCATCTCTCAAAAAGTTGTTGCCAAAGTAGAAATGTATACATCTTTTAAAAGTCCCTGCAGTGTTTCGAATGAGCTGAAATTAAATAATGCTATTTTTTAAAATGTAAATTTTCTTTTAAAGATCATTGTATTTTGCCTCATACTACCACTAAACTTACCCAGGCAGTGTTAAGTTGCTGTTCCTAGTTATTTTCATTCTTCTTGAATAAATGCGAGTGAGGTGTGAGCAAATGAGAGGCAAGTCATTGTGCACAATGACTAAAAGCAAGAAATGACGATGGTCCCAGTTCAGTTCTCTTCAAAGAACAAGGATACACAGTATTTAATGCCCTGGGACAAAGAATCCTCAATTTAAATTTTATGGCCTTTGTATTTCTAGTTTCTTTATCACCAGTGTTCCAGAAGACACAGGAATGAGCTACCACCGTTATCTGTGAGAGCACAGGGTAGAAACCGAAGACCTCAAACTTCAGTTCTTTGGGTGAGACAGCTAAAGCTACACCCGAACAGGTTTACATATGATGTCTGCCTTTGCCGAAGGATCTAAGGAGCTGCAGTTCTCACAGGCTTCAGCTTATGCAACACCATTAAAAAATGTTGACTCCTATTATAAATCAAATCAAGTATTTCATCAGACCTCTCAAATAAAAATGAATTAGTGTAGTTTGGCTTTATGTTCACATTTTCAAAGATTATGTTACTAGATTGTATGTCAATATGCTTGAATAGACTGGAAGATGAATGATCACTTTTCAGTCCTATGGCATAGGCTATGCAACCACTTATTAAATACAACTGGTAAGTGTAGTTTAGCTTCACTGTGCAGTTGCAAGTTGCATTTATTGCTAGATCCAATCTATATATATACAACATCTGTACCCTGAGTCCAGTCCTGCTGTAGAAGAATCTATCAGTGATATTCACAGCATTTCCATGGTGTGCTTTATGTCTATTCTGTACCTGATTCTTTTATAAAATCTACTTTAATTTTGCCGAGTATTACAGAGAACATACAGAGTAACTGACTTGCCGTGTTAGAAACTCTCTGCTTTCCATTGAGCAAAATATAACACCATTTCATATCAAATGTGCAATCAAGAAACAACTGGGTTTCTTTTGCGGTCTCTCCAGATCTGACCAAGAAGGTTAAATCAAAAGGCATTGAGGAACTGTTCTCATTGTTCATATGGATGCATTAAATGCTAAGTAAAATCCAAATAGAAAGCCCTGAGACATTAAAAGAGCCATTTTCCCCCTTTCCTCCCTCTCTCTTCAAAGGCATTTAATACAGTGTTCATTCGTAGAAAAAGTTGTCATTTTCTGTACCTTTTTTTTCCATAGCTTCTACCACTGTTCTGAGTGGTTGTGCAGATAGAATGTATTGAAGGAGTTCTGGAGTCTTCAAGATGCAGTAACCTAGAGATACTTATACGTTAAGCGTTGCCCTTTTCCAAGAAGGCAAACATTTCATGCGTGCTTATGTGCAGTGCAGTGTAAGTGCAGCAAAATTTAGTACTGCTGTTACATGTATTGTCAATATTATATACCATTGTTTCACTAGAAACTTATCGTTAACTAGTAACAAATGGAGTAACAAACAAAAAATGTACTTAAAATAATGGCAACTTAAATATATTTGTAAAAGCAGAAAAGTGTATTAAAAAATAGTATTAGTTCATGACCATAAAACTCATACCCATATGAATAACCCAGCTTGAAAATTTAAATTATTTTATTGTGCATGACTTGATGACACAGATGGGAGTAAATTAAAAGCTAGACTGAACACTCTTTCAAATCCTTCAGTAAGGGAAGAAGTATCCAAGAAGAAACCCAGGAAGGGAATTGTGATTTACTTATCGTTCCAACTCAAACAATGCCTTGATCCGTAAGGAAAACAATTTATTGCCATCTGTTCGTCTTACTACCTTCTTTACATAAGCCTTTTTCAGCTTTGTATTAGGAAGCAGTGTTAAGACTCTCTCTACTCATTTTAACATCCTTACCGAAAAGGAACCTTTCAGAGACTCCGTGGTCTGGATGCAACCTGCCGGAATCAGGATGGTTTATTGGGTCAGGACTGGGCCTCCCTACCATGCAGGATAGAGCCATAGAAGAGAAATGCAAGTTGCTATAATAAGCCAAGTGCAAAATTGGATTACAAAGTCATTAGAGGCTGTAGTTATTTAGCACCTTTTAGGCCCTTCATAAAGATTATTAAACAAATGAAAACAGGTTTAGAACTAAGCATTTCATTCTTTCCAAATAGTGGTTATTATTTTTTAACTTCTAATTATTGTGCATAAAACTGGATTATATCACATTAAAATTTAGTTTATAACACTTATAAAAAGAGATCTGTTCCTATATAAAAGGAACCATGACTTTTTTTCTCCCCTGTGTCTGTTTCTATAAACTGTTTAGATAACAAAAAGGTTATTTTTTTTCTGTGATTTTGGATCTTTTTTCCAAACCGGAGTGCCTAAAAAGACCCTTCAGACTGCCTACAGTTGTTACACTTCTACTTATTTTTTTTCATATTTTAAGTTATTAATTGATTTTATTGCATATTTAAGGGAAGGTATTTGTGAATATGTGCAAGTGTTTCTATTCTTAAAACTTCATAGAATCAGGAAAATATTGGTTGCAAAGGACCACTGGAAATCATCAAGACTATCTGTCCACCCAAAGTGGGGCGGTCAGCAGCACCGCATAGGCCTTGCTTTGTCTAGTTGAGTTGTCAAATCTTTCAAGGATGGATGTTCTGCAGCCCCTCTTGCTCCTTTGCTGCATCACCCTTCAGATGGAGAAGTTCTCCTCATGTCCAGTCTTAAATAATATCCTGCAATCTTTGGCTGTTGCGCCTTTTTTAATTTGTCATTCCCAAAAAGAGTTTCCTGTGGTTGTCTTTGTACATCCTTGACTGTAGGCTGCCCACAGAGCAGCACCCCTCAACCTCCTCTCTGCCACACAAAACCAACCCCACTTCCTCACCCTCTCCTTCTGGAAACATGCTCTAGACCCTGACGCTCTTGGTGCCTTCCTCTGAGTCCTCTTCCGGTTTTCCACATCTTTCTTGAAAGGTGGGGCCCCAAACTCAATCCAGTATTTTAGGTGCAGCCTCACTAACTGCCAGGTGAAGAAGGACAATTCTTATCTCCCCTTGATCTGCTGACCATTGGGGTCCTAACAATCTAGTGTGTAGTTTGGCAAACTTGATGGTTCCAGAGTCTGGCCTAGGCTCCCAGAATGGTTGTGGAGTCTCCTTCTGTGGGAGATTCCAAACCCACCTGGACAATGCAATCATGGGCACCCTCCTCTGGGTGACCCTGCTGGAGCAGGGGGGTTGGATGAGATGATCACCAGAGGTCCCTTCCAATCCCCACCATGCTGGGTTTCTTTGACTTATTGTAAAACAGCTTTTTGAAGTGTTCTCCATGTTCTGTAAAGAGAACATTTACTAGGAGGCATTTTCAGAAAAAATCCTCCTTGTTCCATACCTGATAGGCCTAAAATATCACTGTGCATTATACTCCCTATAATTACCCTGATGTGTACCTGAGTGGAGGGAATCATTTCTTATTTCACTGTCCCTAACAAATGTCTGAGCCTTTGAGACAAGTTAGGGTAAATCATTTTTCAGAGGCAGTCATTCACATATCTCGCAATACCTATCCCAAGAGGTGGTAAGAGTTTTGTGAATACTAGGACAAGAAAACAATCAAATTCTACTTGACTACAGCAGGCTGTCTTCTCTTAGCCATTCTTTGCATCTTTATGTAACATACAGTTTCTGTCTCTTAATATGACCTCTCGCATGAGTTCTCTTTTGGTGTACTTTCCGCAAAATTCTGTCTTAGAGACGCATCAGGTTTTGTTATTGTGTTAGGCCCAGAAAGTATCAGGAAAGAGAACTCAATCTCTCAAGATTACTGTATTTCTACAAGCTTTTGACTTGAAGCTTTTCAGAAGGGTGCTGAACTGCACTAGAAGAAAGAGCAGCAAATTTTCTCATCTACCTCATCTAGCTTAGTAGGTCAGAATGTAGCTTTGAAATAGTGAACAATTCTACCTTGGTTGCAGTGTCATCAGCAGGCGTGTGCTACAGCTAGACAATATTATTTGACTGCTGTGCCTTCTCCCTCCTCAAACAGAAGTATCACACACAGATCAGAGCTGAATTAAACATTTACTAACGTTGCATCAAATTCAGTGACAAGGTGAAACCTTTAAGAAACGTTTCTTCACATTTATCAGTAAGAAGCACAAATATTTCAGTTAGGTTTTTGCTGCTTGAAATGGCTTTTGCTTTCAAAGTTCCATTTCATTGTATTACAAATAAGCAAACCCAAACTCTAAAATCTCCTTAGAATTCAAACAAGATTAGAGTTTAGTGGGGACTAGCAATACTCTGGTAGTATTCTGTGTGATTTTCTTTTTCCAAAACTTAGTGCAGTTCACATAGCTTTTCGGGGATATACAGATAGATTTGATTCCAAGTACTTCTTGGAAGTTCTTTCCTCTGATATTGCTGCTTCATGTAAGTTCCTAGGACATGAAGCATCAGTTGGCCATGAATTTGTAACATGGATTTTCTTTACATTTCTTTTCTACACATTTTCTTTTTGTTACTTTTTTGTGACTGTAACCGCTCTCTATCACATCTTCTTCCCCATGTGTACACCATGCATCTCAGTCCCAGCTCTGAAAACCCCCTGCTGTTCCATTTCCAGTGGGTCTTGAGTGCAGTCTGACGGTTGTTGATTTTCACCAGATTATGCAGCAATTAAGATGAATTTAGTAAAGTGTATGTGACAGAGAGCGAGAGCAAAATAGATCAGTTTATATCATACCATCAGACTATCAATCAAAAAATATTATTTTCCTGGAGTTGACATGATGGGGATGATAAAAGCTCCTGAGAATTTAAAAAATAGAAATGCTTAAATTATGCCTCATGTTTTATTCTGTGTGCAGAAACAAATGTGAACAGATTTACATCCCTTAAAAGATCCTGCTCTTACACACCAAACGCTGTCAAGTCAAATAACTGTCTGTGTATATACAGATAATTTCTGTTGCATGTAGCCCACCAACAGGCAGTAGAGGCTGTTAGAGAAACCCACAATTAACTATTTTATTACAGTAAATAAAACATGAAAATAATTTTTAGTAGTAATTGATTTTTAATTTTTTTCATTGGGAACAAAATCTTTGGTGTTTTGCAGAATGACATGATATTCCCATTTGTACGATTGGGTGTAATAGTAAAGATTGTTGAGGGGACTGATATACAAAAATGTACTTCAGACAGTTGCTCTAAGAAACTCTGAATATAGGTAATAATTTTTGTATTGAAAGAATGGTAAGAGAAACATTTCACAAGAGTTTCAAGATGGATATAATTTGTGGAAGATTTAAATATTAGCAGCTATTGACAAAAAATATGCTATTAGGATACTAATGACTATCTTTCTATTTTTTTCTCTGCTTTTGATATTTGAAAGTGTTTGGGAAAAAAAATAGTATTGAAAAAAAATATGAATATGACTAAAAAATCCTAGAAATTCACCATGCTTCCCCTTTAGCAGATACAGAGCATTTCAGGAAAGATTTACAGGTAACAGGTGTTTCTGGTATTTAAAGTACAGTTTCCCAGTAAGGGCAAACCTGGTTTGATTCTTTTTAAACAAAGGGAGATAAGTATTTATTTTCTTCTCACATCAGAAACTTTTGAATCCTACTGTCTAGCCTTTCATGAGCATTAAATCTTTTCTGTAAAGTGCTTGCAGGCTTTTCACTCACTTCGGAAGAGCCTTAGTCTACAATTTGGGAATGAACTCTGTATGTGGATGTAAGAATGTGGTAAACAGTCACAATACTTTGCTTTTTCTTTGTTCCCGAGTCTTTCTTCCTCCATTCATCTGGTTTTTTATAAGGTCACTGAGGTACTATTGTGATAGGTGAACTTATAAAAATCATGTGTCTACATAAAGCTACATTATCAAGCAGGAATGTTGAACAGTGTGTCCAGATGTTGCTTAAAATAGGTTTTCAGATATAAAGAATCAAATATGAAAACATTAGGGTAAACACAGTGCTTATACAAATTCTTCCTTTAAGTAGAAGGAAAAGGAATGGAAATGAGGTCACATTTATTTTGATAGTTCTTTTAAAAGGGAGAGGAAGGGAGAAAGAAGACAAAAGAAAGAGGTGTTAAAAATATAGTGCTCCAGAATGATTGACTAGTAGAAGTGATCTCAAAAACAAAAATGGCAAATATAGATGATTTAGCTTTCCATGTGATCAGTATACAATTGCTCCTTGCTGCCTCATGCTTTGTCGAGTCTATTTCCAAATGTTCTCCCCTTACAGAATTATGTCTCTGTTGGATAGATTTCAGTCTCATGAAGCGTTTTGCTACTACTCAGTTTATTACCTGCATTTTATACTATTGTTATTTTCGTGGAGTTTCATTCTCCATGCTATATAAAGCTTTTCTTCCTCGAGATCTGTAATCTTCAGATATTCATAAAATCCCGTCTTTTCATTTAGCCATATTGGACTAATCTGTCCTCCTAAAATAAGTTTTTTCTTATCACTGTTCCATTTCTTGAATATCCTGTTTGTCACTATCATTTTGGTGACAAGACTGCCAGGCTTAGGGAGATTTTGCACCCACAACTGCATCAGACTCACGTCATGTATATGGGAAGATGATGGACTCAGTTAGCATGAAGTGTGCTGGTAACATTTGGTCATCCAATATTGCTTTGAATCCAATATTCCTTCATGTGCAGGACATACACATGATCAAGGTTGTGGTGACTGACAGTGTCTCCTCAGAGACAATAATTTTTTGTCAGAGGAAGAGAGCAGGGACAAGGGACACTTATTTAGTCTCCCTCTGCCCCGAAGGCAGAAAGTTGCTGCATTTGAGAGAAATTTGTATTTTTGTCAATTAGCTTTAAAACATTCTTCTGCACAGTTTCTTCTCAGGGAGACTGACATTAATGCAGCATAAATAAGATTCAGTGTATCTGTATTAGGAATGCATATTTATTTTAAAGTTGAAAGCTTTAAAGTTATTTCAAGTTTCATACCTGCTTTATTTATTTTAATTACTTTCAATACAAAATAATGTGTGTAACAGCATAATCAAGCCTAGCAGTTCTGTAGCATTCTAGTTATTAAATATTTTATACCTATTCACTGCCTATGATCATGCAGCTTCTTAGAAGCTGGTTAAAACCAGATAAACCTTTTTTAAAAGAATGGATTGCCCACCAGTTTTTATAATGGTCTGTGCTGGGTGTGTTGGTCTACCAGTAACCAAGTTTCAATTCCTACAAAGTCTGAATTTACAAAATGCTGATGATAGGCAACATTGACCTAACTGTGAGTTCAGTAACCCTGAAGTTCAAGCCGTAAGATGTACACTGTGTACCCAAAATCAGAAGGTAAAAAAACACCTTAGTTAATGTCTTTTCTTAAAAAATCCCAACCAACCAACCAAAAACCCCATTTGGCTATAATTCAGCCCTTTAGACCCCTAGACATGCAATATAGCACCAAGATTGCAAATTTCATTTATTATATCATATTTTTTCCTATAATCATGATTTTATATGTTCAGATGAAGAGGATTCATTGTGAGACTAATGAGCCTAAGCTGCACTGTTTTTTCTTGTAGCTGTATCTGTAATGTAGTAGATGCTATCCAGAAACAAAAGATTCAGTCTCTGCTAAAAAAAAATGCATAATATATGCATTATTTCTTCAGTAAATCGCAAAAGAAGAAGGGCATAGTGTTTATATTTTTCTTATTTCACAGAAAAATAAGATGAGAAACAAAATTAGCAGTGTATTAAAGAAGTGACCCAAGCATATGTTACTATGAATACTCTGAGGATAGTCCTGCCATCCAGAGGGACCTTGAAAGGCTGGAGAAACTGCCTTACAGGAACCTCATGATGTTCAACAGAGAGGAGTGCAAAGTCCTGCACCTGATAAAGAACAACCTCATGCACCAGTGCAGGGCCAGAGGCCACTCAAGCTGTCAACTTGAGCAGGGGTTTTGAACCACAGGACTTCCAGAGGTCCCTTTCAGTCTCAGCCATTCTGCACTTCCATAATTTTCCAGTCCACTGCTCTGTGTAACCACTGTATTGATGAAAGTACTGTGGCCCAAATTTCACTGTTTTCTGTATGGAGCTCACAGAAATTATCATTAGGTCAAGCATTTCATGGCAGCTGATGACCATCTGGAAGTGTTGAAGCCCTGAGTATATTTGGCTAGTTACAGTGAAGGATAGCCAATATAAAATTCATTGTTGGTGTTAGAAAGTGTCATAATTAATAGAAATTTTTAAAGTACTCCTTCCTTTTTTTTTTTTTTTTTTTTTCCTTTTAAGTCTTCTTTTTCTCACACCTTTAACTTGCTACTGGTATTAGAAGGTTTAATTTATATACATAAATGTCATGTAGATATATGAAACTGTAAAAAAGCACATTTTGTGTGTTCTGTGTTGCAATACATTTATAATGGGCTATGTTCTGTAAAGCAGCATTACCACACAAAGTAGTATGTGATAGGTTGCTAACAGAACAGATATATATATATGTGTATATGTGTGTATATACTGGGCAATCCCAAGCAAAAATACAGGCTGGGCAGAGTATGGATTGAGAGCAGTCCTGAGGAGAAAGACTTGGGGATGCTGGTTGCTGAAAAGCTCAGCATGAGCCAACAATGTGTGAATACAGCCCAGAAAGTCCCAACTGTATCCTGGGTGGCATCCCCAGCAGCATGGGCAGGAGGTCAAGGGAAGTGATTCTGCCCCTCTGCTTCACTCTCATGAGACCCCACACATAGTACTGCATCCACTTCTGGAGGCCCCAGTACAAGAAGGACATGGACCTGTTGAAGCGGGTCCAGAGGAGGGCCATGAAGATAGATCAGAAGGCTGGAACACCTCTCCTACAACAGGCTGAGAGTTGATGTTCACCCTGGAGAAGAGAAGGCTCTGGGGACACCTTCTTGCAGTCTTCCAGTATCTGAAGGGGGCCTACAAGAAAGGGGGAAGGATTTTTTACAAGGGCTGTAGTGATAGGACAAGGGGCAATGGCTTCAAACTGAAAGAGGGTAAATTTAGATTAGAAATTAGGAAGAAGTTCTTCACTCAGAGGGTGATGAGACACTGGCAAAGGTTGCCCATAGAGGTTGTGGATGCTCCATCACGGGATGTATTCAAGACCAGGTTGGATGGGGCTTTGAGCAACTTTGTCTAGTTGCAGATGTCCCTGCTCACTGCAGTAGAGTTGGACTAGATGACCTTTAAGATCCCTTCCAACCCAAACCATTCCGTGCTTCTATGACACAAGGATGATAATTATTCCATTAGTGTTACATTTGGAATTAATGCCTCCCCAGCAGACCAATAACCAGTAGGTGAGACTGGTTGTTACTGATGCCATTGTACAAACTACACAGCTTATTGTGGATGAGATTTGTATTATTACGGAAAAAAAAAAAAATGCTGGGTTGAGCTGGCTGATTACTTTTGTTCTTCACTTTAAAAAATGGTTTTTTCAGCTGAAATCAGGAGACTTGGCCCATCACTGTATTTCTCTGGGCCTTAATTACTTTGTGTTGCTTTTTGTCACGGGAGCAAGAAATACAAGAGGATATATTTACCCAACTTTATTCTTGCATTTTTGTGTCCCTAAGATGATGGATGAGATTACTTAATGCATTTCTGAGTGGACTGTTGCTTTTCTCATAACCTTCTCAGACAGTTAATTCTCAAAAGCTGCCTTTGGGATGGGAAAGGGATCTTCTTTTCCTAAGGTTGTTCTATTCTGCTACTCATCAAACTACCAGTTGCCCTCGTGTATCCAATAGCTTTGTTCTTCTGGTATTGAGTGTCATTTGAGTTTTACTGCTTTTTATGCATGTTTCTTTATCATGCAGACCTAGTTTTACCTGATGCATAGATCCCAGTATGTTTTGATGGGAGTCACTGGGAGCACTTCTGTTTAATTTTTGCATCCAATTTCCTGGTATTCCTGGTGGGAGTAATACAGATGCCATTAACTTGATGAAACTTGGGTTTCAATTTTTGTATCATTTCAAACTCCATTGATTATGTTTGCCTGTTATACTAATAGTTGCTTATATGGTATAACATGTGGAAAATATGTCTGAATTGAATGTACATATATAGAATTTGTAATTGCATATGTGTGTCCTGGTTTGAGTGAGAACAGAACTAATTCTGTTCAGTGATTTTGCTTTTCAGCTCAGTTCTTCTAACTAATTGCACTGTCTGAAGTTAGCAGCTTGTATCTGCTACTAGCAGTGATAACACCCCATGGTTAGAGTTACTACCAAGGATGGGTGTGCAGACCAAGGCCACTGGTGGATCTTGTGTAGCACATTGGGGAGTGCAGAAAGTGAAAAGCAGCACCTGCAGGAAGGAGCAGACAGGGCAGGTGACCCTAAACTGACCAACGAGGTATTCCAGCCCATATACATCATATTCAGTATAAAGCTGAGGGATCACAAGGGTCTCCTCCCTCTCTTTGCCCTCTTGGTCCACTTTGCCGGCTTTGCTTGGCTTGGCTCAGGTCCTCCGTCAGTTTCTTCCTCAGACCATCTGAGGAGGACTCTGCCCATTCTGCCTTTGATCCCAATCTGTGTGTTCCTGAATCTGGTACCAGAATCCAGCTCCTGAACACAGCTCCCGTCTGCTGCTGGGCCCAGTCTGGG
>JAAGNO010000493.1:0-34402 GCA_033439905.1 Ceryle rudis
GCGGTTGGCTGCTGGCTGCGGCCGTAGGCGAAAATCAGGTTACCCAGATCCTTGTTCTCCCCTTTCTTTGTTTTCCAGGGGTTTTGGTGAAATGCCCCAGAATTCAGCCTCTCCACTGGAGGCTGCCCCAGCGCTCTGCTCCGAGGACGGTTTCCCGTGGAAGGCAGAGGTTGCACAGTGAAGCGTGTGCTTCAGCTGCTACGCTGGGGTTAAAAAGTAATTAATTAGCGAGTTTATGGTGTTTTCCCATCTGAAATTAAAAACAAAAATTATGCAGAACATACAAGGTAATTAGGAAGCAGCAAGCTACAACCCACCTTTAAACAAGAGCTCTAAAAAACATGATGTTCAGCAGCAGATTTTTAATGTAGCAGCTAATAAAGGCTCGTGCCCTCGACCGTGTTCCTAGAGCGTTCATCACGCTACATTCCTCCCTTACGGATTCAGGCGGGGCCCCAGCAACACCCGAATTTTTCATAGTCTCAGTGCTTATCCATGATCAGGTTTCTCATTTAAAATCTATTAGCCAAGATGAGAAAATTGGTTCATATTTTATGTGCCTAGTTTGTTAGTTTGGGGTTTTTTTCCCCTTGCATTTGCAACTGGCCCCTAGTGTTTCATCCACCCCCTAATGATTTATTTAGCTGTGCAAGATGTTCCACCAATTTATTCAAGTGGAGCGCATGGAGCAGGTCATACATATTAAACGTGAAGTTTTTACTACAGTTGATTCAATAATCTGAAAGGAAAATTTTATTTCTTTTTTTCTCATTTTTTTCCTATGTCCCAGCTGCTGCTTTTGTCGGTTCCTCAGGCGGGCATCCGGCCGCGATGCCGATGCGTTTCCAGGGGGAGCGATGCCCAGCAGGCAAAGGGCATCCCGGGAGACAAACCTGCACTGTGCGAGCCGAGGTAACAAGGTACATATATCACCTCTCGGGAGGCGAGGTGACGTTTGATCCATACATCTCTCTCTCGGCACTAAATCAGAGCTGGAAATGGAGGTTTTGCACTATTTTTCCTGTTGGCCAGCTCTGCAGTGCCAGCAGCAGTGTTTGCACGATGCCATTGCCTCCTGTGCCAGCCTCACCCAAACCCATCTCCACAGGGGCTTGAGAGTTTTCCTCACAAATTCTTCACCCTTTTTGTGCGTGTCCATGGGAGGTCCTTGCATTTCTCCGTGGGAGGTGAAGGCTCAATCTGGGAGCCATGAGCGAGGAAGCAGCTTCCTGGTCAGCAGGGTGACGGGTGGGGGTGGATGAGATCCTGCCCATAGCCCTGGCACAGCCAACAGCCACCCCGGGAAAGTGGCCGGAGCTATTTGGCCACGTGGCAATATTTCCTGGTCTGGGAAACGCTGGCCTTCCCGCAGCCCCATTGGTATTCGGCAGCTGCTCAGATTTCCAATTGCACTTTTGGCACCTGTATCCGTCATCGCCTGCTCTTATTTGCTGGCCCAGAGAAAATCTTTGCTTAGATCAGGGGCTGATTTAAACTATTTTTCCTCGGTTCGCATATTCGGATGCTGAATGGCAGCCCGAGGTGGGGGAACCGGCGTGTCCGGCACGGTGCTGCCACCCCAACCCCAGGCTCTCGGCTGTAGGGTATTTCCCAGCACAGTGAGCTAAACTATTCCTGAGATAAGGCAAACTAATTAATGTACAGCCAATTGCTGCTGCTTTGCTTTCCTACTTCTTTTGCTTGTCAAGCTCAGAGTTGTATCATAATCGGAAGTTTTTAGGAACAATAATTTGATGTGAAATACTGCATTTCCTCTTCAGCGCACAGAGCAGCACGTGGTCCTGCCGTGGCCGATGGCTCTTTGCTTCCCACCAGCGCCAAAAGCAGTGCAGGGGTCATGCCTGGCAGCCAGATCAGGCAATTAGCCATGGGATGGCTGGGTCCCCTCAGGGCCAGCTGAGGCAGCAGTGGACGGGACAAGGGACCAGAGAGACAAAAATACCGTGCGAGTATCTTCTGCTGTGGCTGGACTCGTGGTCCACTGCCAGCAGCAATGGTATTCAGGGGACTCCTGAGTGAAGCTTCTGGTTATTATGGGCAGTAATCACGCTGCTAAAATAATTTTAAAGACCATTCTTTTTATCATGTTTCTTAATGGTTTCCCCCGTTTTCCAGCCTGCCTGGTTAAGCACCATGCCCCTTGCAGAAAGGTGGGGATTGGCATGAGAAATGGGGTGATGCAAGATGAGCCCAATGGCCAGTGGAAGAAAAACCATTCTCACAGAAATGCCAGCGTCAACCCTGGCAGGGTGGAAGGAGAAAGATGGTGTTTGAAGGAGGGAAACATAAAAGCCTCTGTGGGAACAGTACCTGTGCGGGAAATATTGCCCCAGTGTTGGGGGATGCCGGAGGTAATGACTCTTCTCTGCTTTATTAGCTTCACCCACGTGCTCTGGGTAGTGACTGATCGTGTTTGTGCTGCTGTTTCTACAGTTTTCTCTGTGTTTTCTGTTCCAGTTCACTTTCTCCCTCGGTTTTCCTTCTGCCTCTCTCTCTGTCTGCTGTCACCTCTCTTTTCCTTTCATTTTAGGCTGCTCCCTCACAGAGAAAACAGGCACGTCTGCATTCCCCAGGGCAGCACCAGCCTCATCCCCTGCCCCCGGCACATCCTCGCTCCCCAGGTGCTTTCAAAGACTCACCTGCTCTGCTCTACCTGCAACATCTGGTGTCCTTCCAGGTAATTTATTTCTTAATAAGTTGGTCCGGGCTCATGCTGTCCGGGTTTCAGGTGCGTTTTCCAAGGCTGCCACTTTTTCCTTGTCCCAGCTCACTTCACCCCCAGCAGTGCAAGGAGGTGCATCAGCTCGGGGCAGGGAGGGAGACTTGCTGCGATGAATTTGCCTCAGTCAAAGGCCTTTTATTTCTGCCCCAGAGCTTATGAGAAAAGCAGTGAAATGCTGGTTTGCTGTCCCCTCTTCGTGACGCCGTGCGGGTCAGGACTGGGGCAACGCAGCAAGGGGAGGCAGGACCTCGTGGTGGGGAGGTCGTTGAGGATGGTGGGTGCGGAGCAGGCACCGCTGGCACGAGGGCGAGCGCGTTACTGGTTCGGTTCGGTGCCTGCAATTGATATGAGCTTGCTCGAGGTAATTTTTGTGTGTCTTTGGAACAGTTTATTTGGTTTCTAAAGTGCTGGTTTTCTAGAGTAATTTCTCAAGCCTCGTCTGAGCCTCTTGTCATGTCGGCACTAAGTGAGTTTGAGGGCTATTTTCTAGTCCACTTTGTCGTTTCAATTTTATTTTTTGGTTGGCTCTAAATTTACATGGAAGTGTAATTCTGGTTTGTTTTGCTGACTTGGGCATGAAAAGAAACACATTTACTGTCATCTGGAAACCCCTACAAGGCATTCGTCTCTCAGGCAGCCTGCTGAGCTTCATGGGTTCTGCTTCCCTCATCCCAAGACCTTTCCCCCAGTTTCTCTTCCTCTTTGTCAGGCTAGGGCAGTGCCCAGGGATGCAGGGACATGGGGATGCGGGGATGCCGTGTCCCCACAGCTGTGCCAGTCCTGCTGCCCTAGTCCCTCTAAAATCAAGCACTAAATTAAAGGATGGCCCACAAGTGCAGAGAAGGGAAGAGAAAGCCTGATCTTTACAGATGACATTTAAGCCTGCAGAAGGCCGATGTATTTTACCCACTGTCACATTTAAAAGGCACTGAATTCGTTATGCCATTGAATAAATCTTTTCTTTTTTTTTTCAAAATGTATTTACCCCGAGAAGAGCCACAGCCTCCCAGCCAAGAGATTCTCCTGCTAGAACAAAAGCTTCCATTGTGGGAGCAAACAATCCCACTCCCTCCTCTCCTGCATTGCCCGCAGCCAGCATTGCCTTTCCCGAGGGTATGAGGAACCGAGGCTCTGACTGGGGGCTGACAACCTGCCGAAGTCCTCGCCAACAGTCGCAAAGGGTTAAGTTGCTGAGATGGAGCTTAGGAAACCAGGCAGGAAAATAATCAGTTCCCAGCTGAAGTGAGGAGATGCTTGATATTTTACAGCTTCTTTCATACACTTTACAGAAACTAATGGTTACACAAATAATACCTAGGGGATGATAACGGGCTATAAATAATTCAGGGTTCTCCAGCACAGCGCTGCCGTGCACAGGTTTGAGGAGCGCACAGGTGCCTTGGCATGACTCAGGTCCCAGTCCTCCTGAAGAAGGCACAGAGGGACCAGTGTCCTCTTGTCACCCCGGCAGCCCCCTCAGCAGTGTCCCTGCCATTGTCCCAGCCTGTCCAGACCGGCTCCGCTTTCTCCCCTTCACCCCCACATCACCCACTCCCTTGGCTGCTGTGGTGGTTATCAATGGTGCCCTTTTCTGATGGTGCCAGGAGAAGCTGGATGTTTCCCATGCGTGCCGGGACCGTGCAGCCAGCTCAGCAAACCCATCGCCTTCCACACAGGTTTATGTGGAAGCTGCTCTGACGTCGGCCTGACCCGACGAAGTGGCTGTGTGTCTGCATCCAAGCATCTCAGGAGAGCGACCACCGCGGGTCAGGGACAGGCTAGCACATGGGGAACAGCTCTGCCCATCTCTGCACCAGCATTTTTCACGAGTATTAGAGGGATTTTGAGCCCAGAGTGCAGAATACCCCATCTGAGGATGTGGCAGTTTCAGTTTAACTCTGCTGCTAAATATTTTGACATCTTCTTACAGCCTAGCACAGCATGTCATCTTGCACCATAACAGTCCACACCAGCGCACCACGTGCTCCACACCTCTGATGTGGGCTGCACCAGGCAGCTGTGACCCTCCTGGGGGAAATGCTCTCAGCTCAGACCCCAGAGGTGGGAAAGGGTCAGGGTTAGGGAGAAAGCCACTCTGCAGCCAGCTGCCTTGAAGCGGGGCACAGCCGGCTGCCGGGGGGGCTCAGCTGGTCTCCCCCAAAAAGATACCTGAGCATCAGGCCCCCGGCTGCCCACTGGCCATCTTAACATTGAGCCCATGAACTTCTTGCTCCCTTAATGAGAACATGAGCAGAAAAGTTGGTGGCAGGACCCACAGCTCAATAAAACAAGAAAACAAAAACCTTCTACAGCACAATTTGGAAATGTTTTTTGTCTTCTCAGCCCGTTTCCCAGGGAGAAATTGATCTGTTTAATCTCTTATCTGTGACTATGAAATTGTATTTCCCTCTTAACAGGCCTACAAATGTTACAGATGAATAGTTTTGGAGACACACTGCAAACAGCAGGAATACTAAAAAGGGACATTAGGTTTTTCTCACTTTGCATTGTGGAAACCAGCTCACGGGAACAGCAGGATCCGCTCCGGCTTCGGCCCTGCTCCTTGGGGACTCATCTCAAACCCTGATGCTTCTGCCCAATTCCTGCTTAACTCAGGCTGGGGAGGTCTCTGAGAAGTTTAGTGTGTTTAGTTTGTGCTTCACAAAGCTGCCCTGTCCCCTCCTCGTCTCATGCATTGCAAAGGATGAGGAGACAGCGGCAGGCCCGACTGTTGCTCTGCTGATCCTAGTTTCCCACGTGGAAAGGTTTCCCTGTGCCTGGATGGCCACCCATTGCCTCAGCCATTTAAGCTCCATCAGCCACATTTCTCTGTGATTTCACTTGTGAGTTTGCCGGCGCTGGCTCTGTGCTTTGCTGTCTGGGTCACCAAACTGTGAGCTGACGGTGTCCTTGTCACTGACGCTCCCCACCTCCTGCCTGGCAGGGGCTGTCTCACTGGGCAGCGGCACCAGTGTGGATGTGATGTGTTGATGTGAAGCATCCCCAGCCCTGTCCACCTGCTCTGCTCCCATCCCCAGGAGACCTTCCTGGGACCACACATCCGAGGTGAAGCAAGGGTGCAAAATGTTAGCTCCCGCACAGGAATTTGGGGCAGCAATTTGCAAGTAGCAAGCCCAAATCACTGCTAAATGCTTTAGAACCAGGGGAAAAAGTCAACCTCCCTCCCCCCTCGCTGCCTCAAGAAACCTGCACAAGGAAGGGAGAGGGAAAGCACGTGAGCCCCTGCGATGGAGCTGTTTGACGAATGGATTTGGAGCGGCCGAGGTGACCTTTTCGGGAGGAGATGGACGCCGTGCCTGTCCCCACATCCCTCGTGCCTGCCGGGGCACCAAGCCCTTTGCAGGACACCGCTCGGTAAAGCCGCCACCTCCATCGGGACACTCGTCACCAAACCATCACAGCGTTTAAATGCGTCAGATTAATCACTTTATCATCCAAATACAGGTGGATTAATGCAGTCACTTAATACTCTGTTTAAGCAGCTGATATTGAAAAAAGAAAAAAAAGGTAAATGATTGAGGGAATTACTGTAAAATTAGAAAACTTAACAGTTTATTTATTGCTCGTGGTCAGAGCTGCCAGCCAAGAAAAGACAGTAGATGCATGTGGCTGCCCTGGGTCCGTGGTGCAGCAGCAGCAGGGAGCTGGGGACAGCAGGGGGCTGGGGACAGCGGGAGCTGGGGACAGCAGGGAGCTGGGGACAGCGGTGCCGTGCCGCCCTGGTAGTGAGAAGCAGAAATGCAAAAAGGGACCTCAAAGAATGACACTTTTTGCATTCCCGTCTCTCTGGTGTGGAAAGAAACGAGCTTCATCTCCTTGTGTTTTAACATGGGAAATGTCACCTGCTCCTCCAGCTCCTCTCATAAACAGGGAATTTACCTGTCAGCAAGCTAAACCAATATAAGTTGAATAATATCTGTTGATTGATGTAGTCAGTGAATTTCATATTTTCTTTAAAATATTTGCTGCATATTTCTGTAAATTATTCATCCGGTTTATAAGGCAAAGCAAATATTTGTGAATAGATATGAATTATGTGATTTATAAAAATGAAATATTCATGAGTCATTTTCATTATTCACCTCGTCCTGGAATTGCTACATAAATCTGATCAAGCAAATAGATTTGGTGAAGCTCAGCCCAAATTTACTTGTACCGTGGAGCTCACTGGCTCCCACGCAGCAAGCCAGAGTGGATTTGGACCTAACGTATGACTGGTGCTTGATGGGCACCACTGAGGCTGCCGCCCCACGGCTCCAAGGAGAGGCAGGGAGGGAGGTGGTGGCTGAGCCGGCAGCTCCGCAGCGCCCGCTTCACTGGGGAAATCTGCTTTGACCTGAATTTCAGCAGAGGCAAGGGCAAGAAGAGATGAACGTTTTCCTTCCCTGACAAGGACATTGGCGCTGCCGGGAGGTCGTGCGGCACCGCGGGGAAGGTGCCAGGCAGAGGTGTTTCGACGCGGAGGGATGAGCGCAGACAGCGGGAGCAGCGGCCGTGCAAAGTGAGTGAAAACCTGGGTAGAAGCCTTGCTGCTGGGCGGCTCTGAACCCAGCGCTTGCAGATGCCTTTTGCCAGCCTTCGGCGAGATGGGGCTCGGCCTGGGTGTACAGTCATAAGAAGTCCCCCGAGTGCCCCTGGCTTCCCGTGCATCCCTGCCCATGTGCCTGCTGCTGGGCTGCTTGGACTCCTGTGCCCATGGGTGCTGAGCTCCAGATGGGAAGGTTTTGCCCTCTGATTGCTCCCACCAGCTGCTGGGAGGTCTCCCTTCCTGAGCAGCAGGCTGCTCTCCCCCATGCATCCTCCAGAACGTTGGCTTTGCCCCCATCCTCTTCATGAAAAGCAGTTTATCTGTCAAAGCTCTGTCCAGGGCTGTTGCCCAAACACTGAACAGTGGGAGCGGTGAGAGAAGAGTCTTGTGAAGGACATGCCTGAGCGAAGGGCGTTTATCTCAGCCTCTGCTTTCCCAAAACCAAAAGGCACCTTGTGTTGGGAAAGGAAGACAAGTATAGAAAAGGCTGATGGCAGAGCTGTGACTCCAAGGGAGAGCCCCCAGGACAGTGGGGACAGTGGGACCCGCGGGGACAGTGGAAACCCCCCCCATCCCAGCTGTCTCACAGGGACAGGGTGAGTCTGGGGATGAATCTGGTGCCAGTCTTGGAGTTAAAAATAAGAAATCTAATATTAAAAACTCAGCTAAGTAGATGCTTAACTTTTAGGACATGAGTAATGCCTCTGACTACGCTGGGACCGTGGGTCTGCTCAAAGTTAGGCACATGCTAAGTGCTGCTTGGACCGGTGCCACCCGGCGCTCGCTGCCGCTCGCTAATGAACTCGGCTTTTTCGGAAGCTGCAAAATGAGCACTCAAAAATTCAGCTTTGGGGACCTTCATATTTTCTAAAGTGTTAAAGTGCTTTCTTTTTAAATAACAAGCTTCCATTTAGAAAATAGACTGTTCCACAGATAGCATTATACATCTTCTGCCACCGGCATGTTTTGCTCAACACCGCGCAGGGACATCATAAAACCCATGTGCTTAGCCAAGTGGAATTGCTGACTCTATTACCCTGGTCAGAGAAAAATGTCTGTCTTCATCCTCCCTCTTATCCATCAGGAAGAGGCCGGTGGTTTGGTGCCTTTACGTTCTGCGCATCCCAGATCTGCAGCCACAGCTGACCAAGCTGAATTCAGTGGAAACTCTTTGGGGACGCAGAACTCGAGGCCGTGTCTCCTGTCCGCCTGTTGAAGAGGTCAGATCAACCCATGGGATTGTTTAAATCCAGGGAGGGGAGGACATGGACCCCCCCGCAGCCCTCACCCACGCTCCTGCACTGAGCTCACAGCTGTCCAAGCTGGAGCCAGAGGGGTGGGCTGAGGTTTTAATGGCACCCCAGAAAAAAGGGAGCTGGTCCTGCAGTGGCTGTGGACAGTGATTGCTCCTCGCCCTTATGAATGGCGGGGGCAGCTGAAGGATGAAGGATGGGTGTGCAGGGACACCTTGGCACTGGGAACCCCTGGGCAGCGGGACCATTGGCCACACCAGGGAAGGACACGAGGACTTTGGGTCCCTGGGCAGCTCCCTCCATGCTGCCCACGGCTGGCACTCTCGCTCACAGGCCCTCTCCCAGAGGTCACATTGCTGCCTGCAGTGATGTCTTACTCTGACCGAGGCAGTTCCTGAGTTTTCACACTAAACTCCAGACTTGTTCAACCGTGGGATGGCGTTTTCCCCTTTGCTGGCTCTGGAATAGCCACGGAGAAGCCATTTATCAGCACCGTGTGTGCATCCAATCTCCAGGGCTCTCCGCTTCGCCTTCTGTTATCGGCTGTCTATGCAGCACTTAATGAAGCAGCTATTTTGAGGCGATAGCCTAATGAATTCGAGAAGTTTTTGACCCTTTCGTTGCAATGTCTCAAATATCAGGTATCTGGAAAATAGTTTTAATGTTGCATAGACCATTACGAGCCAATGTATTTATTCTAGGTATTCTGCTCCAAGGTGTTTCGCAGTGCGGGGGGACAGCAGCCAGCACACTGGGGTAGTGGGACATCAGCAGGTAGAGCTACTCCTTAAAGAGATGTCTCCATTTAATGCTTCCTTCCCTTATTCCTTCCCTCCCATGTGTAAAGGGTTACAGAGCACTGGAGCAGACTCCCTGGAGAGGTCAAGGGGTCTCCTCCTCCAGAGACTTTCAAGACCTGTCTGGATGCATGTCTGCGGGATCTCTAGTTTTGTCCTACTCTGGGGGGGGGGGGCTGGATTTGATGATCTTTGGAGGTCCCTTCCCACCCCTCTGTGATTCTGTGTGATTTTGAGGAAACCTATTTCTATAGATTGATTCTTTGAGCTAGCAGATGGTGATGGCTGGGGGTTTATAGCCATGATAAGAAACAATGCTGAAAGGATACACAACTGAAGACTTCTATTTTCCTGAAAGGCTGTTGTTTGCGTTTGTACTGAACAACAGAGTACAGCACAGACCCTGAACATGTGAAAAGGAGTGTTACAAGTTATCTCATCTGATCATGAGGAAAATATCTGTAGCACTTGCATTTCAAAGAGGATAATTACTGATGCCTCTGCTGAGAGAAAGCAGGGACACAAGTCAGTGTTCTAGACAAGTCGAACTGCTTTGGTTTGAATTTGAAAAGATGAGTAATCTTCCTGCTCCAAGCATTAGATTTTTTTTTTTCCTAAATAGTCTAGTCCTTCTGTTAACTGAAGGCCTCCTGTAGACTGAAGCTCTATTATTTAATAAAACCTATTTATTGACAGGAATTAAGGTCCAACTGTACTGAAAATTGGGTTCTTCTTATTTAGCAGATCATGTTTTCTTTAATTACAGACAACAGAAGATAGCAGAAAGGGAAAAAAGAGCAGCAGAACAACAACGAAAGAAAATGGAGAAAGAGGCCCAAAGGCTAATGAAAAAGGAACAAAACAAAATCGGTGTAAAACTGTCCTAACAGAAACCAGGCATCAACAGCAGTGCCAATGAAACGGAGAATTTCAGCTCTACCACATACATACTGGTATTGATTTAAGTATTTCTAGGACTTCAACACACTTCAAAGCATTCTTCAGGCCATCTTGGACTACTAGTAGGTGGTTCTTAAAAGAAAAAACCCACAGAAAATCATGCCTTGATGGAATGATGTTTCTTGCAATAGTTCTATTCCAGCACCCTTTTTTGCAGCAAAAGTGATTGAGCAAGGATGTTGATTGAGGGACTTTCTTAATGAATAAGCCTAGAGAAAAGAATGTAAATATTCAGTGGTGGGAAATCTACTGTATTGTCCGTGCTTACCTGAAACATGTAATTAAACAGTTTTAAAGAACCCTTTGCTTCCTGTCTGATAAAGAATGTCTACTACTGCTTTTTATAAAAGTATTTCTGAATACTTCAGAGTTTTCTATGAGGTCATACCAACCTGCGCAGAAGAAAATGACTTGTTACGGATGACTCTGCAACTCTAAATGTACTCCGAGTTACAGCTGAACACTGAACTGGGTTTCTTGTCCCTTGGTCACTTGTAGCTTCCTGTGCTACCGCGCCCATTGACATGGGAGGCTGCACTGACTGCTGGCAGTGACATCGCTACACAAGTGGTGCATGCTGCTCCTTTCTGATGAAAGCTGCTGTTGTGAACATAGGGGAGCGATTTACTCATTTGTATCAGTAAATTTGTATTTCTAGCAGAAGTTATTTTACTTCCTACAGTTTGGAAAAAAGATCCTCACACCTTATGCTTGTTGCATAGGCAGTATAACTGGGAAAAAATAAATCAAAAATTGTGAAAAGCTAGTGTGAAAATTCTCCATTCAGTTAACAGCACTTCTCAAAATCCAATTTTTGTACATGTGCTGTGTCTGTTTACGCTGCAGTTCCTCTGGTGAAGTGCACACGGTAAATACCCAGTAGAAGACAGCGGTGCTTTAGTGAAGAAGAGGCGTTTAATGCCTGGTGGAAGGCCAGATGTATGGGAGGGAAAGGGAGTCTGGTTCTTAGGTGCAGCTCAGAACTTTAGTCAATGCCTTCTCCATCTTCTGTTGTGTGGATGCTATTCCTGAATTCTTGGGTTGTATAGGTTTCTTAACCTGTGACAGATCAGTGAAGACAGCAAATTCTGTGCTGGAGACTTAAAGGGACCAGGGAAGTTGTCAAGTGAGAAGAGGTGAGAGCCTATCTGGCCAGATCATGTTTGCCTAGAAAAATAAAATGTTTAGCTAAGTTGTAGTAGGTTCAGACACAAGTTTTACTTACAAGGTTAGCAGCAGGAAATATGACAATAGGAATTACCTTGAATGGCCTTAGTCATGGAGAAAAGTGGGGGTTTTTTAAATGCTTAGTATGCTTGTCATGTTGCTTAAAATCTTGTACAAGTCAATTGATTTGACAGCAATTTTCAGATACAAAAGAAGTCCTTCAGAAATGTTGAATTTTAAATTATGGTTTAGAAGGCAAAAGTATTGCACTTCTGTGCATGTTTTCTACACCAGTGTTCCAGATGGAGTAGAATGGATGGCTGCTGTTTGTGCAGACTGAATGGTGGTAGGGCAAGCAAAGCTGCTCCGGGACACACCTCTAGAGTACCTGACGGTGGTGGGGACATGAGAAAGTCTGTGAATAAGCTTTAATAACAACATGTGTCTGTCCTTTTAAACACACTGGTGAAATGAGGTGGTACAAGTCGTGATTCTTTCATTGATGTTAACACTTTTATTCTTGACTATGGGGGATTGACCTGTCCAGGATGACTGAAAAATCCTTTCCCTGACGGTGCTGAAGTTGTTCATGTTTGCAATGTCCTGTGTTCATTTGTCTGAAGGGTTTTGGAGCAAAATGCTCCCTTGCTCTTCTCATGTAGAACATATATGAAAATGATTTCATTTTAGTGTGTTTCTAGAGGTTGGGATTCAGGAGAGAGAGTTGCTTTTGGAGGAAAGGAAGGAGAAGTAAGAAAGAAGTTGAGAACAGCCTTGTGAGAAGGTGGACATAAGTAAGGGTGCAAGTGAATCTCTGGTGGGGAGGTGGGCAGTGCCTGAGCCTCAACATTTTCAGCAGTTTAGGGGCATATTTGTCACCTCTTAAGATGAATGTTAAAGAAAGGGTTTGTTTTTTTTTTCTGGGTTAAAAAAAAAAAGTGTAATGGGATCATCAACAGGTGTTGCTTCAGCCTGGGAAGGAGCTGATTTGGTTCTTACGCTGTAAGCCTAAATTCAAGCAGACATCTGCTACTTTACCCCTGGCCTACAAGATATTTGTCCTCCCCCCCTGCACGCTTTGAGACAAGACTTTCCAGTGTGGTAGGGGTGTGGGTCTGAGCATTTTCTAAACATGGAAAAAAGGATATGAGTTTTTATTGAACAGTTGGCGAGCTGATGGTCCTCCCCTAGCTACTCCATGAAGCACTTGAGACATGACTAAGACTGAAGCAAAATATTAGAAGAAAAAAATAAAGATGATATGCTTGTACCAGCACCTGCCCTATCCTCTGTGGATCAGGGAACAAAAGCCAGTCCCCCAAAGTCTGGAACTGGGGCATTTATCATGGTATTTCAAGCTTCTTGTAAAGGGCTTCTTGAGCTGTCTGCGTCCTTGCAGTAGGGCAGAGGAAAGGTGGAGGCTTAGAAGCAAGCTGAATGTGGAGTAGGGATCAGAGAAAGGGCTTTAGCAGGAGTGTGATGGAAGCTGTCACCTCTTGCTAAGCACAGTTAAATGCCTTAGAACTGTTCATCAGACCAAGATTTTTAAGGGCAGGAAGCAACTTTATTCTGGTGTTAGCACCTTATGTCATAAACAGCACATTTAAAACTGCTGCTGAATGGAGCTTGCCCAAAACATGGACTAAAATGAGTTCAGGCTACTGAATTTTAAACGAACTGTAGGTTTGTTCTGCTTTGGTGCCTTATGCTGCAAAAGAAACCTGTGTAGTCAGAGGTGAATGTCTCTCCTAGAACCAAAGATAATTTTTTCCTCTACATTATTCTCCATTTTCCCAGCACACGAAGTGAAGATCACTTAAACAACAGTGGCTGTGAAAGAGAAATCCCAAAGTGCAGTAAAGCTGGTACCATTGGGTATAAAATATTGCTCTTGGCCTCGACAGCCATACGTTGAAGTAAGAATATGGCACTTCCTGTAATGGACTCAGCACCCACCAGGAGAGATCTAGGAATGATGAAATTCCTAGATAGTATAAAATCTACATTAACCTCCCTGGCCATTAATTTTGGCCCTAGTGTCCATGTAATGAGAAAGTTTCTGAAAGTGACCTTTGAGCAGTCTCCTCTGCTGCAGCTTCACAAGGCCTGCTGGCTTAGGCCCACCCAGCTGCCACCACAGCCAGGTGGGTGGGGGAGGAGAAAATACAACAAAAGGCTTGAGGCTTGAGACAAGGACAGGGAGAGATCACTCACTAGTTATAGTCATGGGCAAAACAAGACTTGGGGAAAAAAAGTCAATTTAATTTGCTATCACTCAGAGCAGGATAATGAGAAATAAACTCAAAACACCTTCTCCTCACCCCTCCCGTCTTCCCAGGCTCAGCTCTACTCTAGGTTTCTCTACCTCCTCCCTCTCCAGTAGCACAGGGGGACAGGGAATGAGGGTTAGGGTTAGTTCATCACATGTTCCTCTGCCACTCCTCCCTCCTCAGGAGACCTCCTCACACTCTTCCCTGGCTCCAGGGTGGGGTCCCTCCCAGGCAGTCCTCTATGAACTGCTCCAACCTAAGTCCTTCCCCCAGAGCTCCACCCCGAGTCCCTTCCATGCGATTCAGTCCTTACAGAACAGACTGCTACAGTGTGGGTTGCCCACAGGGTTACAAGTCCTGACAGCAAACCTGCTCCAGCATGGGCTTCTCTCTCCATGTGTCCTGGCAGGAGCCTGCTCCAGTGTGGACTTCCCGTGGGGCCATGCTTATGCTTGGAGCTGTATTTGGGCTTTCTGACTTAACTGTTCTCCAGGTCCTGCTGGTTCCTTACGCCCCGATATGGTGCCTACTCCCACTCAGCCTGACAGACTATTTTTTGTAGCTTTGCTACAATAAAGCACTCAGGAATGTTTGACATTTCTAACATGCTTTACTGAACTTGTGATTATAAAGGTAATTAACAATAAAGCAATTAAATAAACAATAAGTTAAAACACAATACATTTAAACATATTATTTCAAAGGGCTCAAAAGACTATCGGGTTCCAATACATTTAAGACTTTAAAACAACGTTAAGATTCAATGTGTATCTATGCCTATACTTAACATCGTAACAAGTTTCAAGACTCCCAACAAGGTACATTTTTGGTTACAAACCCCTTTTGAGCACAAGACCAGTGAAATGCTCGAGCAATTGTACGATTGAGAAGAGCACTACACGAGACAGGCACGAACAATGTGCTGGAAGCTGCCTGGGGAACACGAGTTTTACCTCTAAACTGCATTGACACCTGGGATGACAGATGGAAAGCGCTAGCATGCTTTCTGGAGCACCTGTGTGATACACTTCGTGGGAACGAGTCTCCATGTCACTCAACACCATAGCTTCACACGTTTTCAGTCAGTGCTGCCTAAAGAAATACCCCCACTTTTGCCCTTTGTCCCCATACGCATCTTGTGCTACCCTTGAGCCAGTGCAGGGCACTTGTACATCTGCTCAGTGAACCAGCCAGGGAGTGTGACAGCTTAACGTTACCTCTGCAAATAACCATGGAACAGCACGAGCTGTAATGGTCCTCAATTTCCCTGGTTGTGTTCACCATGCAGATGTGCTAGCAGTAGAAAGACACCAGCACAGGGGAGGGACACAGTGCCCTTCAGCAGAAAGACTATTTCTGTAGGCAGCAATACTGTTAAAAACGTCAGTTAAAAACATCTTGTGCAACTACAGGGTTCAGCTTTTTTACTTTGAAACAAGGAACATGTTTTTGAACCAATTTATAGTGCAAATCAAATAGTCAAAAGCAAAATTATGGATTCTGCCAGAATATACAATGACTTTTTATGATCTCACTCTATCTTTCTCTCTGCCTCAGCCACTTGGTGTCTGGGGACAGAGCGGACTTTAGGTTTTGATACTGAAGGGTGTACGGCGTAAAGAGTGCAGGGCCACCAGGCAGCAACCACGTAGCAATGATCCAATATTGTAAATGGGATCTGTTCCCCCTCTCTGAGTACTGAAAGCCCACATGATAGTTGGTACAACAGGGACTGCTACAGCCAGAACATCTCTGAGGAGGCTACTGCTCCAGTATCTCCTCTTTATTCCGCTCTGGGAGAAAGTATTGATATACTCAAAGGCTTCATCATCATGAGGTTCTGAAAAATCAAGTTCTTTCATGAAATGGTTTTCATTAACTCCGTGCTCCATCTTCCTGCATGGAGACTCCATAGGAGACAAAAGGATGGCAGAGTTTGGATCACTTGGAGTTAAGTCCATTATGATACCAGAATCACTGAAGCTTCCAAAAGAAAATTCACCCAATTCCTTCAATGATGAAGGTGGGCTTAGAGGATAAGCATCTTGAGCTCTGAAGATGTTTTGAATGAGCTGCTCCACATCTAGGCTATATGGCACCACATCAGTCTGGACAGCCTGTTCCACCATTATGTTGCTGCTTTTCTCTTCCTCCTGGGAGCAAGTTAGTTTTTCATCCAGAATATTTTCAAGCATCTCTTTATTCACAGCAGAACTGGAGACAGCTGAATCACTCAACTCTGAGTTTGTGGTGGTCAAACTCTCTTCAGATGAATCAGTCCCATTAGCTGTGTCCTCATTAAGAAGCAGCCCATTATCTGCCACCTCCAACAGAGCTTGGTCCTCTGTGATGAGGCCGTCTGGCATTGTGGCACACAACTCTAACGGCTTCCCTTCCAAGTCACATGCGTTATCCTGGCACTGCTCATCCCTCAGAGAGCTGTTCTGAGCTATCTCCATGCTTTGCAGCAAAGATTCCAGTTTCTTGTTTTGAATGTTTATGTCTGTGAAATACTTCTGAATTTTTCTGTCTTTCTCAGCCAAGCTGTTTTTCATGGTTTCAATCACCTGCTTGAGTTGTTTAATTTCGCTCCTTGCTTCCTTTAAGGCGAGCTCTGCTTCCACGCGATTACACTCCTCTTCAATCCAGTCTTCCCTCATCCGTCCCAGCTGAGCTTTGAGCTCTGCTATTTCTGTTTCCCTGTAGCAAAATAAAAACGTTGTAACACTTCTGCTGACTGGTCAGCTAAAGAGTCAACATGAGGCTCCACCTCACTGTGATGGCTAAGCTGCAGAGATGCTCCAAGGAGGAAGCAAATTCCTCCGTGCACTACTCGCTCTCACCTCTGAGAGAGCTGGCAGACATATAAGCCAGCTGCTGACTGCAGACACGCTGGCTGATTGCTAACTGAAGTCACCGACCTCACCACACAGCCAGCAGCCTTGTGGGCTATGCCATGATCCTGGACATTCTGAGGTGCAAGTGATCTCTAGGTCAGGCCCAACCAGTACGGCACTTAACATCTCACCTACTGCCTTGCCCTGGAGGAATGAGAAACAGCTGCCTGTATGTGTCCCCTGTGCCTGCCAGCAGCTCCTCACAAACAGCCAGAGCCAACCAGCGGCCTCAGATAGCAGGAGGGCTCAGGGCTGCAGGCACCTGACTTGCTTTGCCCAGCATGAGCCCAAGGCTGCTGCCTTGACTTGCAAGCAAGTAGGAAAAAGGGGGCCCTACAAGTGACCCAGCCCTTGATGCAGAGGTCAGGCTATCTGAGCTGGACCATGCGGTCTCTGGGACTCTGCATTGGGACTCCATTCAAACATCCCTTTGTGCCCACTTGGGTTGTGTGTGCTGGAGAGCCAGCTCTCAGAGCGTAGTTTTAGTAAGAGAGATGACATCTGTTGCAGTGTAATGCACATTGTCACTTCTTTGCTCAGTGTCCGTACAAAGGACTACTGCAAAAAATGCAATATCTAAGTGACAAAAGCATAAGCGGGGACAGTGGGTTTTGTAGGAGCTTTTCTTTCTTTAGGGGAGAAGGGGGGGAATTTGTAGTCATATGTCATTGAGTGAGGTAGAACAGGTGACTAAGGTAATACATGCTAACAGGTAGAAACCGTTTTATGTATAAAAGGTCTCAATGCTAAATCAGACTGGTAAGAAAGTATCCTTTGAAAATATTCTATTGGAAAAAAAATCAGAAAAGAGACAGCCATATTTGTAACTGAACTGCATGATACATATTCACTGAGCATTCTATGAAAGCTGAAATACCTGAAACCAACCTAATCAGACTGATCGTATTTCAAATTTCTTAATGAGCAATTTATGTGGTCAAGAAATGAGTAATAACATTCAAGATTCCCACCCTTAAATGCTCCTGAATAAATCTTTCTAACTCTGATTTCCGAAGTGAAATATACCTTTCTTTAAGTTTGCTCTCGGATTCCTTCAGCTTTGTTTTCAAATGCCGTACTGTAACTTCTTTCTGCTGCAGAGGAGTCAGGTACTGCTCTGGATTTTGTGGCTTCACACTGTGATTGTCACCACAAGAACTGTATCTCCCCGATCGCCTGAAAAAAGAGAGAAACCCAACCATCATAAAACATCACTCCTATAGTTCTTCAGTCCTGGCAAAAAGAAAAACATCCCATTGACTAATACAAAGCTGAGTCTACACTTGACTCATCTGGGGCTCCTCAGTGTCTGCACACGTGACTCCCTCTGGCAAATCAAAGTACTTGAGGAAACAGCTGATTTGTGGCTACAGTGCAGAATTTGCTATTTACTGTACTTGGTTTCAGTGCCGTTACACTAGATGAGACATTTCACATTACAATACCCAGCTACTCCCTCACCCCAAATGGGTGGTGTGCCCAAGAGCAGGCAGCTGGACCCCTGGCAAGGGCACCCAGCTGCAGACAGGGCCAGGTGAGGTAGTGTAAGGACCGAGTGTGGCTCCACATGTGAGTTATGAAGCTGAGCACGCTGAAACCTAGATTCATCCTGTCTAGCTTTAGGTGTGTATCTGACATGCTTGGCTGCTGAGTTACCTGAGAGGGAAATGGCAGCAGCATGGTGGCAGTTTCTTCTCTGTAATGTGTGTGTCATGCTCTGGCAGGTATCTCTACTTTTTTTTTTCTGTACAGCAACTGCATAGGGAGGTGCTTAAGGCTGGGAAGGGTGAATTTTTGCACCAGTGTACAATATTTTCTATATTACCCCACTCAACTCCCTCCAAGGTGAATGGACCCTTACATGAAACAACCAGTAAATCCCCATGAAAACTGATGGCATGAAACCTGAAGGAGCCTGCCTTGGAGTGAAAACCAGCTACTAAGGGCTTTAACTAAAAGTAACCTTGAATTTTACAGTGCTGAAACAATAAAGCTTTTACAAGGGTTGGAGCACCTTGTTGACTGCTGATCCATCAATATCAGGAGTCATACCTATGCTGAGGAGTAAGGTGACCTGCTCGGCAACCCAGACAGCTGATCCCATGTCAGAGTGCAGAGACCGTGAGTCAGTGCGCTGAACACTGGGATGCTCAAACAAAGACTTGCCTCATCACTGGGCTGCTGTCGCTTCCTTTGTATGAGCCTGAGTTGCTGCTGCTGGCTGAAGAGGCCCTGTAACTCTGATGGATGTTAGCAGGACTCGGCTGGTTTTTGCACAGTGTTGACAAAAGGTCCTTTTCACGGGAAACAGGTGGGCTGGTTCCAGACTTGTAGGATAAGGATCCATTATTCCGACCATAAGGGCCACGACTGGAGGGGAACCAAAATGGTTAAAGCACATTGGATTATCCTCATCATGCAACTCATTATGTGTCTTATTTTACACATGAAGTTGTCTAAACACTAAAGCAGATAGATAACTGTGAGTGGCTGTGAAGCAAGAAAGGCTTGAAGTCATCAGCCTCTGCACATTCTTTCACTGACTGTGGTGCCCTCAGTCTCAATTACACGATCTAGGGAAACCTTATCCACTTTCACATTTCTCTGTGGATAGCACAGTTCCCCACGATCATCCATGTTCCCTGAACCTCTGACTCCATCAAGTAATGAGTGGACTATAGCCTGGACTGCTGTCAAAAGAACGACGTTTTGGCTTTCCTCGGCCAGGCCTGTGGAGAGATGCCCAACCCCGAAGGTTTGCTGTAAGACTGCTCCTCAGCAAGCAGCCCAAGGAATCTCAGCGTGCAGCGAAACCAGATTTTGTTTGAGCCACTGTACATTTCTGCCTTTGGTGTACTGGGTGCTTCAGCTGTCCCTGTCAGCTATTCATTCACTCACATACAGTCTGAACCCCACTGAGTGCTGGCTGAAAACTGACAAAGGAAAGCATGGCCTTTTCTTTCTTTCTTCCAGTTCCCTTTCCCACATCTACCTTTCCTTTCCCGCTTTTTATTAAATAATCTGTCAGCTGTGTGTGTTTGAAAGCGGTTGGTTTCCGCACTGCCCGACAGCTGCCAAAGGGCTAGGGTGCTCTGAGGAGAGCTTCCTGGGGTTCATTCCTTGCTCACCCACTTGGTTTCCCTTCCTGCACTACTACGCTGCTACCTTCATCCTCCCATGGAAGTTGTTCTTCTAAACTATAATGAAAGGTCAGGTTTCAGAAAAATATGGAAAAAGGCAAATCCAGCCAGCAAAAGACAAGGCTTGAACATAAAAATTTAAATACCACAGAATTAAGAAGAAAAATTTCTTCTTAAAATTGTCCGACTTGGTTTCCTCCCTTCTCTGAAAATGGAACAGTTTATAAGGAACAGATGGTTGAGTGGCTGCTGCAAACCTTCATCACACTGCTGCGGTTTGGATGATTTTATAATTATTTTACAATGCAGTGTAGGACTGTGGTTTGTGACAACACTGGAATGTTTCATAGTGAGTTAAGTCAAACAGTTTTAAAAGAACATATTGCAAAGGAGACATCTCCTTCCACTTTTCACAGTACAGCATCAAAGTCTACTGTGAGGCAGAACTTGCATGGACTGTGCATAACACAGCAATGCATTTGAAGAAGCCTTATTACAGAGGACTTCCGTCCAATTAAGTAGGTCAGTATGCTCTAATTTAAGGTTATATTTAAATGCACAGTAACATATGAAATGATACATAATCTTACTGAAAGTAAGATGATTTTAGGGCTTCATATTATACTTAGTACTGTTTTTTCCCACAGCCAGTAACTTTAGTTGTTAGATTTAATCTAGAGAGAGCTTAAGTAATGTTTATTTTTCTAACCGTCTCACGACAGAGATAGGAAACGGCCCATTAAGCATCATTCTGTCGATCTCTGTATGCTGGGGCACACTGTGACCCTGGAGACGTCTGTGTGACTCAAGCATACGGGTATCCCGCTGCCGGTCCCAGCGTGCCTGCCAGCTCTTCCAGAGTCCTGTCAATTTGAGGTCTTTCCACCTACTCCAAAAATGTAACCAGCAGGGATTGCGTGGGTAGTGCACAACGTGCGCTGCTCCATCCCAGTGCCCCCATATTCGCAAGCTGTCTGGATCTGCACTTCACACAATAGGGATAAATCTTACAGAAATCTATCATGAAAGATTCATTTAGGTAGATGACTATGATAGTAGTTTTTTAATTTGCGTATAGTTTTAGATACGTAAAGGTTGGGCAAGGGTGTTTTAGAAAAACGCATCAAAGGAAATATTGTCTACTTCTTCCTACAAAAAGAAAAGGTATGTGCTGAGCTGACAATTTATTACAGAGGGAAAACAATGTGATAAGACCAAAATGTTAAGGTTAACTGCTCAGAAGTACTGCTGTTAACTAGTATACTACCAGTTGTTTCCTCCTCCTCTCCACCAATGCCTTTTCTGCTGTACCTGATTGTATCTCCCATACTTGCTATAAAAAAAGCAACACAAAAATACCAGTTGGCTGATCTGGCATATCGACAATTTTTGTGCTCTGAATGCAGCATTTTTTTTCCTTTCTCATATCTCAGCTCTCATCAGTGTAAGTGCTGCCTGAGAGCATAGTGTTACCCAAATTGTTTTCAAACGCACAATGCTGGTATTGTATGTATTAACTGCCAGACCTTACACAGTAGTTTATCTTTGCACTAGCAACGCTTGCCATATTCAGGAAAAATTGCTTTGCTTACTTGCGAGAAAAAGATGATCTTTTGCTTCCAGCAGCTGACATATGGACTTCAGGTGCTGAAATACTGCCCGTGCTGCTTGAAGAGCTAAAATCAGCTTCACTCCCTGGAAAAGGGAAGAGTGAAAACATGATGGAAATTATAACTCAAAGACTGTTTTCAAAATAACAATGAATCACAAGCATCCTTCCTTTGTCTGTCGTGTGTGAATTTCAGAAGTTGCATGAATTGTCAAACATCCCAGAGGACAAATACTGGATTTATTCCAGAATTTCAACATTTCTTCAGAACTGGGACTTTGGCAAGAGCAGAAAAAAAACATTTGGACACAAAACCCCCATGCTACAGAAGCCATTTTAGGACTCGGCTAGGAATGTTTGTTGTGACAACCTGTTTGCTCTCTCACAGCCATTAATACGTGAATGAAGCTGCTCACATGGCTCCTTCAGAAGCACAGTATAGTAGTACCTGTGTAGGAGTACATGACTGTAGCTGGAGATTTCTCTTGCTTCAAACCATTGCTAGGAGGAAAGTTGCTTCTATTTTGGTTTCTGAGATGCTGTACACATACATGCACATATGCATAAACGTGTGTAGGCTAACAGGGTATATGAGTATATATGTACACACATATGTGGGTTTTCATATGGCACAGAAGCATAGTAAGGCAGTTCTAACAGCCTTAAAATAATCCAACAATCACGTGTGGCTCTCAAGTGCTTCTCAGGTGCCAAGCCATCTATCTGACTATTGACTTTCTGTGGATCACAGCTTTTATTTCCCAAGCTCTGGCATATACAAGGAAAACCGCTCTCATTTTGCTAAGGTCAGTAGTAGGCAGATGTACTAAGAAAGTCTCATCATTTGGAAAAAAAAAACCAAACCCTAAAGTTAGGATTTTTTTCCAGTCTGTCACTCAAATAACAAATGTCCCAGGCCACATCCAGGTATCATGCTGCAGAGACATAATAATGGATGGCGACTTTATCTGAGGGGATGAAAATAATTTTGAAACATCCTTTAAACAGCCAGTCAAGGGGAACATATCTCACATGAGAATTTCTGGGTGCTGTACTGTGCACAGTACCCCCTGGACGGTGGCTGCAGACTCACCAAATATCCCATTTTTCCTATCTTTTCCACAAGAGGGAGATGCAGCTGCAGCTACCATCATCCCCACCCGGGTAGATAAACCTTCAAGTGGACAATCTCTCTCAAATCCTTTGCAGAGCTGATGGTGATGGACACATCTTGCACCCCTGAGTACCCAGGACTGGAAAAAGACCTTACTGGAGTGTGCCTTCACAGCCTTAAAGAGGATGAGACATCCAACAACCATCCTTACCATCCGGCAACTCTTAGCAACTGATCTCAAGATCAGACGTGTTCAGATTTAACTCAGTTCTTTCCCAACCTCATCAGGTCTGAGACAAGCCCCTGTTTCTCTGTGCCTCTGCTTCAGCTCAGCCCAGAATGTACCTCAGCTCAATTTCAGAGGGCGCAAATGCAAGGCTTAGCTCTTCAAAAGGATATTGCAGGGACCCAGCTTTATCATGTCTAACCAACTCCATGCCCAGTACAACCCCCTTGATAATCAGACCCAAGCCACCATATCAGATCTGCAACCAGATCAGAACCACATGCAAGTTTGTGAGGGGAGGAAGGGAAGGCAGAAAAGCCACATTGTTTCACAGAGTATTTAAATCATATCTACAGATGTAGATGTCAGTGACCCTCTCCTTGGGGAAGCAAAATGATCGTGGGACACAATGTCCAAAGCTGCAACAGTGTTTTCCTGATAAACAAAACATTCTTAGCTACAAGACTACAGTATCCTCTGAGTACTGTCTGGGTACCACACTACTACCAAATCTACTTTTCCAAACAAGACCTGAACAGGTAAACACGTTGCACGGATACCATACCTCTGGTGTTTGCGCTCCCAAAGCATTCCTGCCCTTGGAAGATACCAACAGCTTTCCAAAGCCAAGTCCTGTCTGTGGCAGAGAGAACAGGAGCCCTCGCCGAGGCTTATCTCTGCTTAAGTAGACCGCATCATAATCAGATCTCGCTATCGAGAGCATTTCAAGGAAGCAAAGCTTAATAATCACCTCTCCCTGACCCGCCTGGCTTGGAGTGCAGCTCTGAGAAGAGCTGCTGAGCCCTGCTGATAAGAGACGGCAGAGACTGAAAATGCAACCACCTCAAGGGCCAAGCTTTCTGAAACTCTGAACTGCATCTGAGACCAGGAACCGTGTCTGTAAAGCACAAATTACTGTCTGGCCCCAATTCTGATAACAGTTGCATGCAAGCTTAACACTGAGCACAGGAGACTACTTATGCTTAAAATTAGGCATATGGCTATTTATAGGATCTTCAAGAACATTTTAAAAATTAAAGGGGTCACTGCTACTATTGTTTCCAAGTGTGTTAGTGATGTTCAAGCCAGCTCTGTGTGTAGCAGACCTTGACAGCAATGTTACTAGGAGACTTTAAACAATATTTTCTCCCATTTGGTAGACATCACTAAGCAAAACAACATGGAATCTATCCAGACAACATCAATTGCAACATATTCTCCTGGGTAAGTGTGAATTCTATCTTACAAATGTCTTTAAAAAGAGCTGAAGCTCCTTGCCTAGCAGCAATGTGGGCAGGAGCTGAACACAGCCTCTCATCTCTCCTAACGCCACTCTCCAGGACGACAGCTCCCTAAGGACGCCTGTTGACTATTTTTATCGCTGTGACAATGTGACTGCAAAAGCTCACACATGTAAGGCCCAGAACAGGCTGCCAATTCAGCATCGACCAGGAAAGAGTCTGACATTTCTCAAAGACATGTTCTTTTGTCCTAACTGGCCATAACATTTGTTTAGCTCTGCTCTGAGATTTTCCTGTTAGAGGACTGTATTACCCACCCCTTCCTGAAAAAGATGCTATGTGTTGAGCCACCGGATTCAACGGTGTCTCATTTGAAATTAATTTATACATATTCTTCCATGCTCCAGCCACTCAGTGTCACAGCACCCACAGCTCACTGGTAGGTGAGATGACTCGGGAATATGCTCTGATGGAAATGCTTGTGCCACATGAATGGCATCTGATGCTGGGAAGCCTTTCCCTCTGGCCTCCCGCTGCCTCGTAGCAGGCTCTGAGTAAGCAGCACACCCACGCCATGGGAGTGGACCTGTGCACTGTGCTGTGGAGTGGGAAGAATAACACAAGGATGGCCAACAAAGTACTGTAACATTTTCCAGGATTGCTCCTTGCCTGGAATGGGTATCTGAGAAGCAGGAGTGAAATCATGCAGCAGCTAGTGCTGTCCCTGTACTTTACTGCAAATGGGCAACAGCACCAAGCTGGGAGCGTGCTGCAGCCAGCACCATGCTTTGTGCTGCGTTTTAGCTTCCTTGCTGCCCTGACAGCACTGCGACAGTTACCCAGCTCAAGACGACATGGAGGGGAGGAGAAGGAAGCCTGTAACCCCACAACTGCATGCTGCACCCAGTGACAGGGAGTGCAGGCAGCATGGGCAGGCACAACCCAGGCAGAGGCAGACAGGGAGGCGATGGTCTGGCAGACCCGAGTGCTCATCTGTGCCTTGGGCCAGGGACCACAGCTCAGGGGGCTAACACCGTCCTGCTGCAGCATGCAAACCAACTGGGAAGCCTCCTACTCGTTACTCAAGGGCAACTTTCCCATCCTGCATGTGATGCAATTACAAATTTCAGGGCAGGACTGAGGAGAGGGAGAAAGCGCTGTCTGTGCGAGGCAGGTGTGCCTCCAGCTGGCACTGCTGCGGGTTTATCCTGCTCCGGCAGTGCAGCCATCGCGCCTACATTCTGGGTGTAGAAAACCCCCACCTTTAACTCTCTACACTGCCTCAGTCACAGTGCAAGGATAACGACAGAGTACAGTGACTACATCATACGCTGCATTCACAGCTTTCACAGGTAGAGCAGATGGAGTATATTGGGCCTGCTGGGACAGTATGCAAGCACAGAAATACCACAGTGTATGTACATATGTATATAGAGACACTACATACAGTTCCTTCAGAGTCACACAATAACCTCACATGGACACCTGGAGCATGGCATCCCAGTCTACTATTTCCAGCCATTACACACACGTTTGGATACCTCCTTGTATGGTCTTCTGTCCTCAATATTAAAATTCTGCTTGCATTTTAGCATTTAATCTTTTTTCTTCAATAAGAATAAAGCTCAAAATTTCTTGTCCATTTGCTATCTAAATGGTAAGATTAAAATATGGAAAAAAGTAAAAAGTTCAAGTAATATCTGTGACAGGAACAGTGAAAGCTGAGCAGCAGAACTAGATTCCCAAAACTGAGGATGCAAATGAGCTTATTAAAATTTAGTCTTTCTGTGTAAGTCTTTCCTATTTGAAACTTATCCACTGTTCCGTAGCTGCCAAAGTGTATAAACCACAGAGTTTACCTATCTCCTGACTTCCTAAACATGACCTCTTTATACATATATCACTCTCAGTGTTAGGTTTTGCATATAGTCACCAGGTGAAACAGAGCTGTAAATAAAACAGCTGACAGAGACCCCCTGTCCTCAAAATGTAAAGCACTTAAATCTGCTGAGCTTCCTTGCCTTCAAAAGCACCATTAAACAGCAAAGAGACCGAAATACGCATACCTGTTCAACACACCAGTGCGGCAACTAGAGGAATAAGTGGCAAGCTGTCTCTGTGGATAGCTTACTGAAGGAACCCAGGGGAAGAGATAGGGCCTGGCTGCATAAAAAACCTCCAGCAAAGCAGCTGGAAGAGTAGAGAGAATTCAGCTGTAATGCCCACTGGTGAAAGGACCTGTATTTTTAAGAGATTTGGTTTAATTTGTCTCAAAACCTTTAACGCATAGCTACATCTCTAAATCCAATCTTTTAACAGCATAAGAAGTATATTTGCAAGAAACACTAATGCTTCTGCTTTTCTATTTAATATTTTTTTTTCCTGCAACATTGCTTCTGTACACTACAAACAATCTAGGGAAAAAACCCACACTGCTCACATGCACTGAGAAGCATAGAAAAAGAAGCTGCAAAGAAGTGATGGAGTCTTACTTTAGCATTTCAGGCTCTTCTTCAGATCACACCCTTAAAAACACCCATTCAAGGGCAACATCTCTAGTGAGAAATGTACTTGATTCACAATGTCAAGCCCATAAACAGCGGGGTTTGGTTCCAGTCCTGGGCCTTTGACATCTCTTGTTTGACTTGCTATTACTATACTTAAGACTCTTATCTTGGACTTACTATTGTATTTCACAGCAAACTAACTGGGGTAAAGCAGATACAATCCTGGGAGCAAGGAACAGGACTCTCCTCCACATGGACTGCTCTAGTCTTTCGGTGACATAAGCTGCTCCCACATGCTCTGCCTCTGCCCATGTCTCCTATGTTCCACTACCACAAGGACTAGAGAGTCAGTGGAGGAAGGTGAGGATGAACTTTATTCTACAGTGGTTCAGTAACTCCTATGAGAAGTGTGGATTAGAACTTCTTTGCTCTAAGGAGGGCACTGAACTCTGATCTTTTCCCTGAGCTGTAACTGCTCAGCTGTAACACAAAACAGGGTGGTAGCACTGGCACTGGCAGTGAACGTACTAGTTGCCTGCACTCACATGGGCACACTCAGGACTACAAGTAGGTGGCTGACTCTGGGAAATGGGCACTCTTCTCCGTAATCACCTATGGATTGCTGAAGGTGTGCTCCTGCGTGGCATGCTCTGCTATCAATCTTGAATTTTAGTACCTAACCATCTCCATTTATATGCAGTTGAGTCATCAAACTCAGATTTGTGAGTTGCAGTCCCAGAACAACGGTGAGCAGCTGGGCACAGCAACGCCTGGCATCATCAATCCTCAGGGTAGTAACAGGCATCGCCTCCCCTGCCCCCTGCGCTAGCCAGTGAAGCCATCACTCCCCGCTCTTGGGTGGACACCCACCCAACCGCTTGCCCGTGCTTGCTCATCAGATGGAGCTGTTAAACGCATTTCAGCCGACTGCTCAGTGCAGCAGGTGCTGGTACCTTGGGCAGCTGGCAAAGAGGTAGTCAGAGGGGGTGTGGAGGAAAACTTTCAGTGTGGCTCTCTATAAATTGTTTAAACCTGCTGGGTGAAAAAACTTCCAGCTCAATACCAGACACAAGACCTTGGGGAAGAAGTGCAGTGCAGAACCTGCTTCCCTGCATTTGGATCTAAACTTGATTTTACAAATGGTCCCTTCAATTCAGACTGCTGGCTGTGTGATCTAAACTAATTATTTATCTTGATTTTTATTCATCTTTTTTATTCTTCTGACTTTGGAAGAAGGGTTGTTATCAAATAATTAAAATTGATCTCATTAAGCAGTTTTCTGATCTCATCTAAATACTATAGTTTTGGTGGTAATCTGAATTACATTAATGCAAATTATAAGCACTGCAGATCTCAAAATGAATACAGATGTGACTTGTGTATGCTGTGAAACCACAATCAATCAAGCTCTTCTCTAATAACACAGTCACTACAAACTAATTACTGGTATTGGCTGAGAGCCATCATGTATATTCTGCATATCACTATGATCTGGGTTTGTGTTTTTCATAATTGATTTTAATTCATAGATTTGTAGAGCAGACACAAGCGGATGCTGGAACAGACAAAGAGCATTACAAGTTTGGGGCTTTTTTCTGCTTTTAAAGAGATTCTTCATACAGAAATCAGCCTGACCTCATTATTTTTTTGCGCTTCTATATGCAGTTTGAGCTGTTCTAACAACACCTTAAAAATAGCTCCCATAAATTTTCTCCTCTCAGCCTGAAATGACCTTTGTCAGTGGGAACATATATTCACAGAGCAGAAGGCAACAATCTGGGAAACCTATCTTCCTGTACAAGCAAAAAGGCTCTTTGGATCAGAGATGAAAGGATGCTGCTCAACAGAAACCAATCTCAATAGGAACATTGACACTGGAGGTTCAAAAATTACAGGTAGTTGTGTAACGTAATAGTCGACTTGCGTTTGACAGTTTATAAAATGTATGTGTAAATCCACCTATGGAATAGTATCTTTTATAAGCTTGTGTCACCTCAGGAGATTTTTTATATACATGGAAGCGCTACTTGGTCTGTTTGAAGGGAAATGGATAGGCTGGTCAGAAGTATTTTTAGGAGCTGGAAAATGTCATCTTTGGCAGGGATGACTTAGCAGTATACAGAAAGGCAGCAAACTCCATCGCAGACTGGGAAAACATCCCAGCCCTCTTGTCACGTTGGTGGCAGAAGTTTAACAAAGGGCTTTCAGAGGCCCCTTCAACACATCCCCTAAGTCTGGTTCCCAAGCTCACGGAGGGGAGAGGCTGGCTGAGGCACAGCAGTTAACGGCGCAGGCACGCGTTCACAGTGTAGATGCAACTGCATGAAATCACATGCTAAACCTGATTCAGCTGAAAGCTTCTGCACAGTCACCCTTAATATAAGACATATGGTTTTCATTATAATGCACATAAAACATTTTAAATCAATTTGACATGTTTTCAACAGGCAAAAGAAAAACACTGGAAAGAGAAACGTATCTGGGAGGTAACTAAACAACCCTGCAGTCCCAGGATGAAAAGCAAAATTTGTCACAAGCTAATAAAGTATTTACCGTAACATGCATATTGAAATGCTTACAAAAAAATAATAGAGTTCAAGTGTCATCTATTGAAAAGAACAGTAAAACCCTAACCAATATATTGATTGGTTGCCTCAAGTGCATTTTTTACAGTAATTATGCCAAGGTAGGTCCAAGGGCAGTGAATTTGAAGTTATGGCTGCCGTCATTTGCTGCTTTTTTTCCCCCAATAGCACTATTATTGTTAAGAAGCACAAATGATAGACAAGAAGCCTGTGCTCTTTCAGCTTATTAATCCTTGAGGGTCTGTGGTCACACTGTGTTCTGCCAACTCCAGCAAACAGTCACAGCCTGCCTGGCTTTAGAAATCCAACAGCTTCCTCTAACTTACAGAATTTCAGAAGGGAGGACCAGAGACCTGTAATGAAGTGCCTCAGCACTGAAGCAGGACAAGGCTCATAAAGTTAATAAAATATGAAACAAACTCCATAGATTTTTCATTTCCTTTAAATACATTCTATGTAACAGTATACATAAGATATGCTATTATAAAGTAGGTTTAGTTCTTTGTCATGTCACAGGTTATGTATTTCAAGCTCCCTGGGGCAGTGATGTCCCCCTTGCAGTGCCTTGAGCCTGGATTTATGAAAGGATGCCAGGTCCCCAGCTCCCAGAGGGAATTGTGGAAGTGGCACCCTCCCTACCTGTCTCCTCACTCGGGAAATACCTCCTGTTGGTCTCAACCAGCAAATCTTCTCAGCTGTGTGAACTCTTGTTTCTGGCCACGCCTAGAAGCAGGTTGGCTTTAAAAGTGCCCCACAGCTGGATGCCTGGCTCCCGTCTAAAGATCTATGTGGGTATTTCACACTACACCAAATATGTCAGGGTCCGCACAAAAGCAGCCCAAGGAAAGCTCTCTTCTGCTCTCTGCTTTACTGGGGAAAGAAAGGATCCACCTGGGATTCATAGGGCCAGATTTAGCTTTGAACAAGGAGGCTACAACATCTCCCTACCAGGAACACCCACTGCATCCAGCAGTAAGGACTGCATTGAAAAGATGGTGTTCCCATCCTCTCAGCTTATCATGCCCCTCTCCAGCTCCTCCATAAATCCACACAGTTTTGGATGCTTGCCTGTCTTCATTCATTACCCCCTACTGCATGGGGGAATGCAAACAGGCCTCAATTTCCCACAGCTCCTGACTCCACCAGGAGACACCACCCAACCCCTGCACCCAACACACCAGAGAAAAATAATCCAAATCATCTACAATCCCAAATTTTGGGCAAAGTTGGGCAGCTTCTACCTAGCTGCTCTTCTGTCTGCTTGGTTTTATTTTATGGTTTGTTTTATTTTTTTTTATTTATTGGAGCAGGGACTGGAAGAGCATTTCTCCTTGTCTCTTCCTGAGCTCAGAATCATAACTTCCAAGTGAGAACCAAAGCAGAGTGAAGGCACCCAAGACATGGCTTTACTGGGATTCAGATCTCCGGGTACATAAAACCAAGTAAAATGCCATGGCTTAAACAGACAAAATGTTCAAAACGCCACTGCTATCTGCAAAGGCCTGCTTAGCTGTTTAGGCAGTAACCACCAACTTACCTGATGTCTTTATACCACAGAAAAATCAAGTAAGTGAGATGTGCATGACCAAAATAAAGACATTCCCTTAGCTTTCCATGCCTACATGTAAATAGATATATAAACCCAAGGAATATATAGACACATCCACTCAATACTCTTACAAAAATAATTCCTAATAATTGCTCTGAGGGAAACAAAGCCTTTTAGGTAGTAATTTGGTCACCAAAAAACAAAGTTCAGAGAAATATTTATGATCTGAAGTCAAACATGGCCAGAATTTTTTTTTTTCCTGGAAAAATTCCAGAATTTTCCTAGAAATCTTCTAGACAATTTCTAGATTTTTTTCTACTTTGTTTGGAATGATGCTTTAATTTTGAAAACTGACAAATTTCTTTCTTCTTTTAAAAAGGGAGTAAAAACATTAAAAAAATCTCCCCAAACAGTCTAAATATTTTAGACTGAAATATTGTCTTTGTTCAATCTGAAATAAAGGTTTTCTTTAACGTTTTGATTTGGCAGCAAGCCCCCAGATTTGGGGGGGGGTTATTTGCAGAGCTCCACTTTGAACATCGTAAGATGTCAGAGAAAAAAGAAATAGGAGATGTAAAGGAAAATAGTAAAGGAAATAATTTATCAAGTCTTGAGTAAACATTGCTCAGAAAGCAGTTTAAATCCCAGGATTCTCATTAAAAAGGCATTAATAACCTGGAGGAATTCCAAAAACGGTCAACAATAATGATAACAGGATTACAGGGCACTGTTTCTGAAGGGAGATTAAGGGAATGCAATTTGTGTATTTTAAGATAAAAAATGAGTACTGGCAACACTGTTTATCATGAGGAGGAGGAATACAGCTGGAAAACTGTAAAGAAAACAATGTACCAGCAACACAAGATTCTGGCTGTGATGTGTGTTATTTCATAAAAAAACGACTTGAACTAAAAACTGATGGTTGGTGGGAGCTATGCATAGTAAAATGTAGCTGAAGTAGGTTCAGAATACTTAAAGCAGGGAATCAAAAAGCTATTTTAAACATTGGCATAAATAATACAGATGGTAATTTAAAAGCAGAGTGAAAAAAAAAAAATCTCCTAAGGGAAGAGTCAGAATGGCCTCTTTCATATGCACAGTATTTCTTCCTGTGAAGGTGAAGCAGGCTGAAAACTACAGAAAATAGCAAGAAGGAGCAGAAAATTTGTTGCAGGAAACACACAAATTGCAAAGCATGTTCTAGCTTGACCTCACACACATTTTAAAACAAATACTTCAGAGTGTGCAGTGTGTATAGCATCAGTTTCTCCTTTTGGCTCATATTCCACTCTGGATTAGCAGAGGAGAGAAAAAGCCCAACTGCTTGAATATACAAAAAGAAATTGACTGAAGATCACAGCTCTTGCCATCTTCTATACCTGCCTCAGCTCTGACCTCTAAACCACAGTGCCCTTCTTATGCCACCTCTTCCAGATTCAGGAGCACGTGTGCACTATCCCCAGGAGACCTGCATCTCTTAGATTTGGATCTAAAAGATAAATTGGCCGACATGGGTCTCACCCTGTCCAGAATCCCAATCACCCTCTGCAAAACTCCCATGTCCACATCCCCTACTCACTCTGAACTCCAGTTTGAGCCATGGCTCTCTTATGGACCAAGCGCAGTGCTAAGCTTGAGGCTGCAGGCATCCTCAGGTGAGAATCTCCCTTTAACGGTGACTGTCCCACTTTTCGTACATCTGGAGCAGTATTGGGACAATAAACAGGCCAGAGAGAGAGAGAAAGGAGTTATGGTGTACCTCCTGGGAACTCAGCTTCAAACCCCCAACGAAACAGTTACTAAATTAAACCAAGTGGAACAGCTTCCCTGGGAGCAGACTCCCTGCATCCCCTCGGTCTGTCCAGTAGCCCTGTATCAGGGTATTCTCCTTTGTGCTCAAGTCCATCCTCCTCCAGAAGCGGCACAAACAGATCTAAATATAAGTTTCTTTTCCCTTTACTGAAATAAGTAACAGAGATCTCCTTCTGTTTCTTTTTTTCTTTTTCTTTTTTTTTTTTTCTCCCTGAGGAAGGAGGTAAGTACCTAGCTGCAGAAAATTTGTGTCCAAGACCCTGAATAGCAGGTGGCCTGTGCCACCAGTCTACAGCAGGACAGGTCATTATTTTGGACAGGCGGGACTCAGGCTTTCACCTTTTACTTGCCAATTCCTCCCTGGCAACTTGCTGGCTCTTGTTTTGGGTCTTGGATTTTTGCTGGGACTTCTGGGTGCTTGCTGCATCCTGAGAGTCTTCTGAACAAAAAGAGATATATATCTTGAGACACTAATTGCCTACGTCTCTATGAAACAATATCTGAAATATTTGTTTAGAAGTTGGATACATTATAAAATTTATGACACAGAATGAAAAGATTGTTTTCTTAGGCCACTTTAACTTAACAGGAACTTGTAGATTTGGGTTCAATAATATGGAACACTTTAAAGATGAAACAGTCTTTGTCAATGCTACTTCATTTATTATTCTTTTTTAATAAATACTTGACTATTTGAACACATTTTCCACATCAATTCAAGCAAATTTGTTTAAATTCAAAGTTTAGATCTAAAGTAAGCATAAATCCAAACAAAAAAAAAAACCCAAAACATTATGATAGTATTTTTTATCTAATTTTATAAGCTTATTTTTCTCAATATATTTCTATTCTGATTATACTCCAGTATTATCTCTTGGAAGTTACAGAGCACTCTTTTCACTTCAGTGCAATTTAGCTTGCTTATATCCTAAAAATACTTCATTCCTGCAAGTTCATGAGATACAGAATCTCTCTGTGTGATGCTAGGCACCTTGGGCAGCGGTCCTCAGACACAGGACAAACAGAGAGTGCCTAAGCTTATCAGGAATGAACAGAAGAGCAAAAGGCATCTAATTAGACCTACTTGAAGATTCACTTCAAACACAAACTTTCTTCCATAACTGAATGTCTAAGACTGACTTCTATTTCTGTTTAAAAAAAAAAAAAAAAAAAAAGAAAAAAAAGACTGTACTTGGCTTCAGTAAGAGTTAAGAGCAGAGTTGTCAGAGATCTGACGAGGAACACGGGAGACGGGTGAGATTCATCTGGCTATACGTGGATGTCTCTGATGTAGATAGAGACACATCTCGGAGCCAACCTTGGTCCCATTTTTAGTCAACAGAATATTGACTATCTATTTACTCAGTCAGTAGAACCAGTGAGCTCAAGGTACTATTTATTTTATCCTAAAGTAAATGCTTATATATGTTGTCAGAAAGGCCACTAGATTCACTGATTTTATTTATGTCTCCTTTACAACAAAACCTTAGGACCTTAGTGCACCTGTGCAGGCAGAGACGGTTACAACTACGTTTTGAGATACAGAATTGAGGTGAGGTCAATTACAGTCCATCTCTGCTCCACCCAGCTTGGCTCAAGACCACGAATTCACACCTCTCTCACCTCCAAAACAGCTCCCGTAACCCCCCGAAGAAATGGCAGATTCACCTGTTGAAGCTGTTCCACTCCACGGGAGCAACGGGGCCAGTCCCCGCACCAGAAGAGCCAGTCCACACCCACTGCCTGCAGCTCCTGAAGGCTAGCTGCTAAGGAGACCTGGAGATTGAAATTTCACCTCTTCCGAAGCACAAAACCTGGGGAACTTGTGCCGGACAGAGAAGCTGCACCGAGCGGGCGGGACGCCCCGTAACGGCCGCGGGCCGGAGGGGGCCGGGCCACGCACGCGAGTCACCACCGCCCCGCGCGGGGCCGGCCCTCCGCCGCCAGACCTCCGTTTGGGAACCGGCGGCCGCCAGTTAACAA